>JBAMAX010001134.1:0-45193 GCA_037043745.1 Chymomyza amoena
TATATCTTATATATTATTCTCCTATATCCGTCATAATTTTCCTAATAGCATACAATAAATTAGCAAACATAATAAGCCTGCAATAAGAACAAACCTTCAGTGCTTATGCTGACGATTTGCTTTTGAATATCAACCTCAATAAACATAAACAAATAAACTATAATCTTGATCGCCTTTTTGAAAGTATACAAGCTTGGGGTGCTTATTCTGGGTCATCACGTTCTCTTCAAGATTGGCTACACCTACACATTTGTCGCAAACATAATTGTATGTGTGAAATATCGTGTAACAACATTCAAATACCAACAGTTTCATCTGTAAAAGTCCTTGGCCTAACAATAAACAATAGATACAAATGGAACTCTCATATAAACGCAATCATTCCCTCACTATTTAAATCTTTAGATGTTATTAAATGCCAATCAAAATTAATTTCTAAAATTTACTATGCACTATATATACGAGGTGTGTTCAAAAAGTAATGTAACTTAAGCAATTTCGCGGGCAACGTATTTTCGGTTATCGATTTTTTTTTTTGTTTTGTTGTGTTGGTACACTCTTTCCGAACATCGGTACCAAATTTCAAGTGAATGGCATTTTTTGGTTTGGTTGTGAGAGGCGTTTTGCGTGCCGATTTTTTGCTATCGAAATATATGGATCAACGGATTTGCATCAAATTTTGTGTAAAAAATAGAATTAAGTGCTCCGTAACACTTGAAATGTTGACGGTAGCATACGGTGAAACTGTTCTGAGTAAAAAAAATGTTTTGCAAGTGGTACAAACTCTTCCAAGATGGCCGGGAAGATGCCAATGTCGAGCCTCGCTCTGGACGCCCAAGCACGTCAACAACTGATGAAAATGATGATGATGTTTTGGAAAATCGTCGAATCACTATCAACGACTGCAACGACTCATCAGCCAGAAGACTGACTTGGAAGTCTTCCGAAGTACATTAGAAAACTCGGTTCGCTCAGAGATGGAGATATGTTCTGGTCGAGATGTAGAACACGCGGTTGATCTAATTACGGCAAAAATCCACTTTGAGGCAGCTACAGCTAATCCTAAACCAGTAGTTGCCAGACAGGACGAAGTAGGTAACCAGCTAACTCCTGAGCTAATTCGATTTCTCTCTAAAAAGCGACGACTCCGTAGGAAATTTCAGACCATCCTTCATCCTGCAGACAAGGCTGTCTGGAAGAAGGCTGAAAGGGAACTTAAAGTGGCACTTCAGACATTCAGATAGAAATCATTCGACAGAAGAATAGAGGCTCTGGACTATAAGCTTGATTCTGGATATAACCTATGGAAAGCGACCTATGGATTAGTTCCGCTAAGGCTTCATGATGGTAGTTACTGCTCAAATTCAGAGGAAATATCAGATACATTTGCTAAGCATCTCAAAGAGCGATTTACGCCTTTTAAACTGGCCACGGATGAAGAAGTAGTCCAAACTCTCAGCATCATTGACTCACCACTCCAAATGACGTTGCCTGTTCGTCCTATCAGATTAGATGAGATTGAAGAAAACATAACAAAGCTTCCTAAGTCAAAGGCCCCAGGCCAGGACAGAATATGTCATGCTACCCTACGAGCCTTACCAAGGAAAGCTCTTCTTTTTATTACGCTGATTTTTAATTCAATAATAGGAACACAACACTTCCCTGCCCAATGGAAAGTAGCTCTCATTACTATGATCAGGAAACCTGGAATAGATGAGTCGGACCCACAATCCTACCGTACAATGTGCCTCCTCCCCACTCTTGCCAAAGTTTGGGAGACGTTGATGGCTAAAAGGATCAATGGACATAACAATTATTTACCTGACCATCAATTTGGATTTAGAGAAGGACATGGCACCGTCGAACAGGTAAATAGAGTGGCTAATCATATTCTAAAAGCTTTCGACGACAATGAATACTGTTATGGGGTATTTTTCGACGTCAAACAGGCATTTGATAGAGTTTGGCTAATCGGTCTGCTAGCTAAAATTAAGATGTTACTGCCTGCTTCGTACTTTGGAATATTGCGATCTTACCTTGAGGACAGAAGATTTCAAGTCAGCATCAAAAACACGCTTTCCACTGCCAGGCTGATGAGAGCTGGAGTACCTCAAGGAAGTGTACTTGCGCCGCTTCTTTACAATTTATACACTTCTGACATCCCTACTCCTACGGAGTTACTGCAGGCTGTTGTGAAGAACAAAATGCTAATGGCTTTATACGCTGACGACCTGGCAATATTTTACTCATCATCCTGTGAGTATGAAGTAGCTGACGGGATACAAGATTATATCCACCTGCTTGAGAGCTGGACTCGCAGGTGGAATATTACCTTAAATCCGAGCAAATGCCAGTCGGTTTTATACACACTAAAGAGGAAGACTCTACCCGCTATATGGCTAGATAACCAGCCCCTTAACATTCAAAGTGAAGCATGTCTGTCAACCCCCGACATCACAATAAACCACATCCTATTATCGTGTCCCAACCTTAATCAACTAAGAAATCAACTTTTTACATTTCATAATCCAACAGACATTCTTGCCACCCCTACCACCGAAAATATAAAAACCATAGTCACCTTTCTCAAAAGATCTAACCTATACAATTTAATCTAATAAAAATATATAAAATAAATACTGTAAGCTTATAAGCATTAATTATATACACAAATTACATGTCAATATTATAAGTAGTGCCGAAGGCCTTTGCAGCCAGTGCATAGTAATTAGTTAAGTTAGTTTTTAAATTTACTTAACATTATTAAATAAATAAATAAATTGGGAATTTTAACAATTTATTTCACAGCCTTTTTTCTTTGCTTAAATTGTCAAAGTTTTAGGTTTCTAGTAATTCAAAAATAAATAAAGAAAACTTTTCTTTTGTACACAGTCAATAACATATTTTTTGGATGGTGTTCTTTAATCTGCATTGATCGTGTTAAAAAATCAAAAGAAGAATCGTTTTCTATATTTATTGTCTAAAATTTTTCGAATAATTAAATTCTTAGTCGGCATTCTGCAAATCTTGCAATATGATACCCGCCCGCTGTCTGACAACTTGTGAAGATGAGGAGGAGGTTGAAGATACTACACGTGTGGCCATGATCTTGGGCGCAGATAGGCCACCCGTCTGCAGTACAAAATCGCTGCTTATGGCACCCAAGATTAAACTGAGCAGCGGCTACGATATGCCCGTGCTAGGCTTTGGTACTTACAAGGTAAAGCAACTATCTAAGATTCTTCTACAGCTTTTTAAGCTCTTTTTAACGACAGCTTCAGGGCTATCAATGCGCTACGGCTATTCACTGCGCCTTGGAAACGGGTTATAGGCATTTTGATACAGCCTTCTACTATGAAAACGAGAGAGAAGTGGGAGAAGCCTTACGTACACAAATTCAAATGGGTAATGTCTCTAGGGAAAACATTTTTCTAACAACCAAGGTTTGTTGCACTCAAGAGCTCAAAATGCGTTAGCTAATGCCATCTGCTTGCCCGCAGCTTTGGAATATTCATCACGATCCTCTCGAAGTGCGACGCATATGTGAGAAGCAACTGGAGACACTGGGCTTCGACTACATTGATCTGTATTTGATGCATTTCCCCGTTGGTTATAAATATATTTGCGATGAGATTTTGCAACCCATGAAGGATGATAAAATAGAAACAACGTAAGTCTTTATTTATTCGACTTAGAGAATAAAAGTTTTCCGTGCAATCAAACCCTGTTGCAGCGATATAGATTATATTGACACCTGGCGCGCCATGGAGGACCTAGTGCGACTGGGACTGGTACGCAGCATTGGGCTTTCCAATTTCAATATGGAGCAGATTCAACGCATAATACAGTGCAGCGCATCCAAACCAGTTATAAATCAGGTGGAAGTTTGGCCTGGTTTTATGCAAAAGGATTTGGTAGACTATTGTCGCTATAATGGTATTGTGGTAGCAGCCCATTCTCCACTAGGTCGACCGGATCGCGAAACGCATTCGCCCATTTATTTTTTTTCCGAGGGTCTACGGCGTTTAATGAAAAAGTATAACAAAAGCGGTTCCCAAATTGTACTACGCTATTTGGTAAGTTTTGAGCCATAAATAAGCTACTGCAAGTTTGAATGATTAAAGTGTATTACAGATCGACTATGGTGTAGTGCCAATACCCAAGTCTGGTAATCCACTGCATATTAAACAAAATCTGGACATATTTGATTTTCAACTAGAAGAAGCGGACACACGTGCCTTGCGTGGCATTAAACACAAAGCGCGCATTGTCAAGTACGGGGATGTTAAGGAACATGTATTTTATCCCTTTGCAGATGATCAGGAGGAGCAACCATCTGAGCAACATGAGGCACGACGCAGACGCAAAAACAGATCCAGGACTAGATCAACTGGTAAAAAGTCACAACCATCTTCGCAAGCACAAAAAGGCAAAGACGGGGCGCCACCGCCACCCTCAGAGGGTGAACTTGCGGAAGCCGAAGGGGAGGAGGCTGATTAATAAGCAACAACTATATAACAAAATTTTATGTGTTTTTGTCAATAGCAATAATTTGCTGTTTTTAGATCATGGAATCTTTGATAAAAATTTATATATTTGAAATTAGTTGCGCCAGCAACCGAAATGATGCATGAAAATATTATAATAATGCTGCAGTGATTATCACTAATTGATGAACATTATTTGCAAATTATTTGGTTATGCATTCTGCTTTTTTTTTAGCTTGTTCTGGTAAACAGATTTCAGTCTTAACTTTTTTTTTTATTTTTCTTACGCACGTGTCACTAATGGTGGCAAATTATTTTATTAGAGAATGTATAGCAGCATTTTAAAAGTTCAAGTTGTAATGGTTTTCGTCTGAAATAGTTAACTTGGCCTTTGAGCTTGATTTTCAAATTGTAACTCCTAGTCTTAGCCGCTTGAATAGTAGTGAAATAAAGCTGGCTAATAGCAATTGACTTATTTTAATACAGTACATTACATTAGTAGCTGCTTAACCAAACATATAGAGATAACGTGTCTTGGTCTAATGAAATTTTACTATATAGTATGATAAGTATAGTATAGCATGACCAGTACAGTTCTTCTTCTTCTTCTTATGTGGCCATAACAATCCGATTACCGGATTACGGCCTGCCTTAAAACATCTCTCCAGGCGCCTCTGCATTGCGCGCGCCTTCTCCAGTTGGTCACACCGAACGAAGACATGGCCCCTTCCACTTGGTCTTTCCAACGCAAACACGGTCGTCCTCTCCGCCGACGGCCGCTGACTATCGCATCGAACACACGTCTAGCTGGAGCATCCTCGTCCATCCTAACGACATGCCCGAGCCAGGGAAGCCGCTGGATGTTAATACGCTGAGCAACGTCAATGTCGTTGAAGAGCTCATACAGCTCCTGGTTGGTGCGGATGCACCAGTCATCGCCAACTCGAATAGGGCCAAAGATCTTGCGCAGTACTTTTCTCTAGAAAACTCCCAAGGCAGCTGCCTCAGTTAGCGACACGGTTCAGGCTTCCGCGCCGTAAAGAAGCATTGGCAGGATGAGTGCCTTGTAGATTGATAGTTTTGTCGCGCGAGAGAGGTCTCTACTACTCAATTGCCTATTGAGACCGAAAGAGCACCTGTTGGCAAGAGTGATTCTGCGCTTGATTTCCAGTCTGACATCGTTGTCGGTGGTAACGGCGGTGCCAAGGTAGATGAATTTCTTGACAACATCGAAGGTATAGCTTTCGGCCGTAACCTGGGACCCAAGCCGCCGCACGTCCCTACTTGTCGACAGCATATACTTCGTTTTGCCCTCATTTACCGCCAGATCCATATTCGCAGACTCCCGTTCGATAGCACTGAAGGCCGCGGTGACATCTCGCTTGGTACGCCCAATGATGTCGATGTCGTCGGCGTACGCAAGGAGCTGGACACTCTTGTAGAAGATAGTGCCAGTGCGATGTACGCCGGCCTTCCGCAGAACGCTCTCCATGACGAAGTTGAAGAGGTCGCATGATAAGGTGTCGCTTTGTCTGAAACCTCGCACGGTATCAAAAGGCTCGGAGAGGTCCTTCCTAACTTGACGGAGCTGCAGGAATTACTCAACGTCATTCTGCAAAGCCTTATCAGCTTCGCAGGGATACCGAGCTCAGACATTGCGGCAAATGCGCGATCCTTTATTGGGCTATCGAAAGCTGCTTTGTAGTCGACGAACAGGTGGTGAGTGTCGACTTGATGTTCGTGGGTCTTTTCCAGGATTTGGCGTAGTGTGAATATCTGGTCGACGGTGGCCTTGCCAAGTCTGAAGCCGCACTGATAAGGTCCAACCAGTGCCTTAGCGAGTCGCTTCAGTCTTTCACACAGTACGCTCGTAATGACCTTATATGCGATAGGGAGAAGGCTTATACCCCTGTAGCGACCGTTACGCTGATCGCATAAGTAACCATCCGAACTCGCTTGCATGTGCCCTGGCCGGTCATAGACCAAGAAGACGCCTAAGATGCCGTCATCCAAACGACCTTAGAACGCGTGTCATATCATAGAATCTACTTGATTTATTTCTTTTAAATATTGTATATATATAGAGTAATCTAAATCATTCCACACAAAAAGTTATTTTAAGTGTATAGTGACTTACTTCTTCATAAATGTTGGATTATAACCCATTAAATTAAGGGTTGATTTCCAATAATAAATATTCAAGAAAAAAAAATTAATCCGAACAATAGATCAAGACCTGGGTTTGAAATCCTGATGAAAAAAAAAAGTTAAAATTTTTAGAAAGTCCCTCAGCGCACGGGCACGCTCAAGATGCTCTATTTCTATAAATATCGATCGCTTCGAAAAATCCTTTTGTACACATATTCTACGAATATTTAGCCTTCATTAAAAAAAATCGATTTTCTTAACCAAATTTGAAAGAAACTCCACTTACGCCTTTTTTTCTTCTCCTTTTCGTCTTCCATCAGTTGAAAAAATTCTTATGTGCTTTATTGTGAGGAATCGACAAAATTTGTATTTATTTTTAAAGGATCCTCTCTGCTTATTTCGACCTCCTGCAAAACACACCCTTGAGCACTCCTCATTTTGGAAACACTTTAAATTGTAAACCATAAATTATTGAGCATAAATTTAAAGACTTTTCGACATTAAAATAGATTTTATTCCTTCTTAACTAAAAATGATCATGAATAATCAAATTCTTTAATTATGCTTTAGTCATCAGAGACTTTTTTAAATGTTGAGCAATACGCCATTGTTGTGTATACGCAGCATGATGCCATGGCTTTCCTAGGTTGTGTCACGTCTTTAGATTGGCTTCATTCACAAATAAAACCAGCGAAAACGGGTTAAGAAACGAAATCATTTTTGCCGGTCAAAAAGTTTTATAAGCTTTGTTATTACATCAAATATGCGGTATACAGTAACATGATTTAGAAAAGTGTTTATCCTCTAAGTCAGATAAAGCCCTTCAGCTAGTGCTCTTAAATTTGAGATTACTAAAAAATTTGTTGTTAACCTTCTTCTTAATAAATAAATCAAAAAATGTATTTTTTCCGGCAAAAAGTGTATAAGTTTTTTTAATGCATTTTAATCCGATTTTTTTCCAAGGCTCATTTTCCAACACTATAATTCTCATTTATTAATGTTTTTTCTTATTCTTCTTAAGGTTGATATATTCAAGAGCATATACAAAAATAATTATATACCATGACTCACTGATTTTAAGCAAGACTTTAAAGATTTATTGTATAAAAAAAACGAATTTTTTACCTTAGTATCAATTATAGTTTCAAAGATGATAAAATTGTACTTTAGATTACTTCAAAAATATATCCTATAAAAATATTTTAAATATTTTTTAATTGAATCTAATTTACTTAATATAATAGTGTAAGCGTAATCTATTAGATGTCGTGGAATTTTTATATGTTGAGCCTGCGGTTTTGAGCACTATATATTATGTAGATATATTCATTTGACGAAAAAATTATTAAACATTCCCTTACCGGAATCTATCCTAAGATAATATAAGAGTCTAAGATATTAAATACATACCTCGCTATACGGCCGCTCTTTATACGGCATTTCGCTATAGCGACACTACAATTAAGGTCTGGTTTCGATTTACGGCCTAAAACGTTTTGCCCCAAAAACTTTTTTTATTTATTTTATTTTTTTTTAAATGTCTCGAGATTAACACGCCAAAGAAACTCGATTATTGAAAAATGGAAGAACTATTGATTATATGGATTGAGGACAATTACAAACGGAGAATGTCAATGAGTCAAAAGTCTATCCAGGAAAAACTTTAAGTAATTTCGAAAATTTAAAGAATGAGAATATCGATGAATCTGCTGAAGACATCACGTTCCAAGCAAGCCAAGGATGGTTTAAAAAATTAATAAATATATGTAATTTGCATAATTTTAAAATTAAAGGTGAAGAAACTAGGTCCGATGAGGCCTCATCTAAGGAATATCCCAACATTATAAAAGAAATTATTGAAAGAGATGGTTATTAACCTGAACAAGTGTTTAACGTAGACGAAACTGGGCTTTATTGGAAGCGAATGCCTGATCGCACGTAATTACATATCAAAAATGGCGGACGTAAAGTCGGGCGCGGACGACTTTAGGATACCCTGTACCACTAGCTTGTAATAAAGTCCGATTTCTTCACAAAAAACCAAAAACAGACGAATTTTTAAGCAAAAATTTTTTTTTGGCCGATCGTTCCTATGGGAGCTATATGATATAGTCAACCGATTTCGATCAAATTTGGCACATTGCTTAAGTGCTCTAAAAAATTTCCAAACGCCAAATCTGGTTACGATATCTTTATTAAAAAACAAAATATAGCGAATTTTTCTTTAAAAAGTTATTTTGGCCGATCGGTCCTATGGGAGCTATATGATATACTCCACCGATTTCAATAAAATTTGACACAGTTCTTAAATACCTTAAAAAAGATCTGAATGCCGAATTTAGTTCAAATATCTTTACAAAAAAACGAAACACATCGAATTTTGTATAAAAAACGTGTTTTTGGACCGATTGGTCCTATGGGAGCTATATGAACTAGTCAACCGATTTGAATTAAATTTAGTATAGTGCTTAGGAACTATAAAAAACTTAAGAATGTCAAATTTGGTCTCAATATCTTAACAAACAAACGAAACACAACAAATTTTGTTAAAAAATCGATTTTTTGGAAGATCGGACCTATGGGAGCTATATGATATAGTCAACCGATTTTGTTCAAATTTGGCACATTGCTTAAGTGGTATAAAAAATTTCCCAACGCCAAATCTGGTTACCATATCTTTATTAAAAAACGAAATATAGCGAATTTTTCTTTAAAAAAGTTATTTTGGCCGATCGGTCCTATGGGAGCTATATGATATAGTAAACCGATTTCGATCAAATTTGGTACAGTGATTGGGAACTATAAAAAACTTTTGAATGCCAAATTTGGTTACGATATCTTCATAAACAAACGAATTATTCATCTAAAACGCTTTTTTTTTTTGTCGAGGTCGTCTCAAACACCCCCATGGGAACTATATAATTTATCCCCGATATCAAAAAAATAAAATAAACTTGCCTCCTATGGAATAATATGGGATATAATGTGAAAGTTTGGTAACTCTAGCTCTTACCATCTCTGAGATCTAGGCGTTCACACGGACGGACGGACAGACGGACATGGGTATATCGACTTCTCTATTCACCCTGATCATATTTTAGGTAACTTTGGGGTGTCTCCGACGTCTCCTTCTATATGTTACATACATTTTCGGCTTGCACAAACTTTGTACCATACGGTACAGGATATAATAAATTGAGATGCACCATGGGCGAGGACAGGTTAAATCACCTAATGATTATCAGCATTAAGCACGAAAAGGCGAGTTCTATCAGTTTTGAGAAGATTATTGAAAAGTTCAGTGCACGAAAGGCAAGGAAACGCCTGCATTAAATTGTTGTAACATTTATCAAAAGGTATATTGTTTATTCAATCTTTTGAAATGTAAAATTTATGTCACGATAACTGTACAGTGACAGTAAAAATTATACAGGGTGCGCCATTTGAATGTGGTCGATGGAAATATTGAAGCAGACACCGGCCCAAACAGTCACTTTCTGATCATGCAGTGGAGTTTGATGGATAGTATGAGGATTTTCTTTCCCCCAAATGCGACAGTTGTGTTTATTTACAGTGCCAGATAGAGTGAAATGGGCCTCATCAGTCATTAAAATTCGCTCCCAAAAATCGGGCAATTACATTTAATGAACATTGTCACTATTTCCGCGCGTTCTTTGGGCGTGAATCGATTCATGGTTAAAATTGTAATGCAATAACCTTTCCAAAATGTGTTCGAAGACGTCAATCGGTTGAAATCTGTCAAAGTTATTCAATATTTTCATCGACCACATTCAAATGGCGCACCCTGTATTATTATAAACAATAATAAATTGATAAGCTCGTTTTATTCCTATTTCATTTGTAATCCATTTATATGCGAATTTGAAAAAAAAAGGCCCCACAATATGCTGCCCCGGGCCCCCTACAGCTTTTGTGCGCCTCTGTGTAAAAAATTCCTAAAATCGAACAGAGCGATACATAAAGTATTCCGGACTAATCATGCCATTTTACGGCGAGTAGTTGGCAACGCTGAAGTTATTTTTATACCCTGTACCGTATGGTCCAAGGGTATATTAAGTTTGTGCAAGCCGAAAATGTATGTAACATATAGAGGGAGACGTCGGAGACACCCCAAAGTTACCTAAAATATGATCAGGGTGAATAGAGAAGTCGATATACCCATGTCCGTCTGTCCGTCCGTCCGTCTGTCCGTCTGTCCGTCCGTCCGTCCGTCCGTCCGTGTGAACGCCTAGATCTCAGAGATGGTAAGAGCTAGAGTTACCAAACTTTCACATTAGATCCCATATTATTCCATAGGAGGCAAGTTTATTTTATTTTTTTGATATCGGGGATAAATTATATAGCTCCCATGGGGGTGTTTGAGACGACCTCGACAAAAAAAAAGCGTTTTAGATGAATAATTCGTTTGTTTATGAAGATATCGTAACGAAATTTGGCAATCGAAAGTTTTTTATAGTTCCCAATCACTGTACAAAATTTGATCAAAATCGGTTGACTATATCATATAGCTCCCATAGGACCGATCGGCCAAAATAACTTTTTTAAAGAAAAATTGGCTATATTTCGTTTTTTTAATAAAGATATCCTAACCAGATTTGGCGTTTGGAAATTTTTTAGACCACTTAAGCAATGTGCCAAATTTGAACAAAATCGGTGGACTATATCATATAGCTCCCATAGGTCCGATCTTCCAAAACATCGATTTTTTAACAAAATTTGTTGTGTTTCGTTTGTTTGTTAAGATATTGGGACCAAATTTGACATTCGTGAGTATTTTATAGTTCCTAAGCACTGTACCAAATTTAATCCAAATCGTTTGACTAGATCATATAGCTCCCATAGGACCAATCGGTCCAAAAACACGTTTTTTATACAAAATTCGATGTGTTTTGTTTGTTTGTAAAGATATTTGAAATAACTTTGGCGTTCATATCTTTTTTAAGGTATTTAAGCACCGTGTCAAATTTTATTGAAATCGGTTGACTATATCATATAGCTCCCATAGGAACGATCGGTAAAAAAAAAATGTTTGCTTAAAAATTCTTCTGTTTTTGGTTTTTTGTGAAGAAATCGGACTTTATTACAAGCTAGTGGTACAGGGTATCCTAAAGTCGTCCGCGCCCGACTTTACGTCCGCCATTTTTTCTACTATGAAATAAATTAATAAATCTTTGGTAACACTAAAGCGTAGAAAATTGTTTAATAACGTTGAAATATAGAATTTTGATTTGCCATTGACTCACGTGCGCCATATGTCACACTTCCCATAGCCCTAGCCCAACCTTGCTGTTATTTCTAAAATAATTTACTATCAATGCTCAAAAATATAATTGGCCAACTAAGACGTCATTTACGTTACTATTTCAGCCCATTATCGTACAAGAATAGCCTTAAACTAGAAATAGTTTTAAAGCGCATCTTTTTATAACAAAAAGTTCCTTGAAAAGAAGGCGCGCTCCAAAGCGCAAAGCGTCAGCGCTTAAAAGTGCTCCAAATTGAGTCAACTCGATTGAGTGAAAAATTGCGGCAAGCTGCGACGTGGTTTAAATAAATTTTCAGTTAACCAAAAATCGTCAGTTGCGCTCAAAGCGTCTTCACGTACACAACGTTGTCGCTAAAGCTTGAAAGCAGTGCCTGAAAAGCTTGCAACGGAAACAAAGCTAAATTACAAAATATTATAAAGCATAAAAAAACTAATTTTATAGTTAAACAAAAAAAAAAAAAAAAACACGATTTAAACTTTATTTATATAATTTTTGCAACTTGTGAAATTCAACACGTTGCGAGTGCGTCAAAAGTTTGAGAGCAACAATATTAATATAAAAAAATAAATTTAAAAGTGAGTTAATAAAACTAAAATAAATGTATTTTAAAGACTGTAAATTGGCTGGCAGCATATATAAATATGTATTAAAAATTAAAAGCAATAAACCAAAAAAAAAACAAAAAAAAAAACAATTATGTAAATGGTCAAGAAAAGCTGAGACCAGTTGGTACAATTTGAGTTAAAGAAAAACTTTCGCTTTCACCTCACAATTTGGAGCGGCTGCGCTTGCGCTTTGTGGCTAACAGTCTGGGCCAAAGCTTTTCCTAAGTTTTCCAGCTGTAGTCAGAGATTTTGGCGGGGTTGTGAAAGAGTTTCCATGTTTGACTACGAGTTGTAAGCAGCTCGTAAAGTGCGGCTTGAGCAAATATTTAACAACTCTTGACATAATGACAGCAAGTGGAAGCTTTAGTATATCTCCCACAGAAGCTGTTAATATGCATTTTTTTTTTCGCAAAAATTCTGTTTTTTTTTTGATTTGAAAATAATTTAAAGCTATTGTTTTAATTTATATGAAAATATGCATTTTTAGCAAAAGCTAGAAGTCTAATTAGTGTAAACTATTTGTGACATAGCAAATGTATTAGGAAGATTTGACGTCAGCCTAACAAGTTTCGCTTAAAAATCATATATGCATTCAGTGAGAACTACAAATCTGGAATTTTTCGATAAATGACGATTTCTATTAACTGTCAGTGAAATATTACACTTAGATACACTGACTTATTGCATATGAAGCTATATTCCACAGAGAAACTAAATAAAATTATTTTCTACCTTTCGATCTAGAAATTTTTGCTAAAAATAATATATCAAATACTTCCATCATAAGCGAAACAGCCCGAAATTCTGTTCAACAGATTTTTTTACTGCGCTGCTCCACACGGGTCCAGACTTTGGCCTATCTGACTCTATAGCATTTTTTAGGAAAACAGATTTTTACACATCGTGGCTCAATAGCAGTCCGATACTTTACAGTAAGATCGACCTTTTATCAATTCTTCTACAGAAGTTGCGTGGTGCAAGAAAATAAGGTAACGTCTATTTTGCTGCTGAACCAGTTCACATTAAAGTCGGTACCGATTTTTGAATTATTACTGGGAATGAAATATGTTTACATATTCAAGTCTTATGCTTGACAAAGTAGTACATGGCACTGGCCCAGACTCAGGGAAAGAACTGATCTGAAATGATCAGATAAAGCTTAGTTTCTATTTCCATGTCCTCTAACTTCAGTTTGTTACTGGTTTTGTCCGAAACGGATCCATATCAAACTTAATCTACTTTTTTCTTACCAACTTCAACAAAACTTTTTTATAGCGCATTATTATATTAGTTCCTTGGCAATAAAATATATTTAGCTTATATAAGATGTATTTCCGCTGTTAGGTAGAGCATAGGGCAGAAGGAGCGCTTTATCGCCACTTGGCCATTTGTTGAGTATTATTTAAAATGCTGCTAATATTATTTATTTAAAAAAATAAATTAAATAGAAATTCGCTAAAAACTAAAATCTTTAAAAATAATTATTATTAATTAATTTAATTAAGACAAGCTTTATTTTCTTTCCTCCAGGGCATATTTGCCATATGTTTCTACAAAACTTGGTTTTTCTTAACTATAAAATAGACTTTTATTTTGTATAAGGGGAAACGATAAGTTTTTTAAGAAAATTTGTTTGACTTATAGCTTATTCACCTATTTTTTTCCCCAAAATGATAATTGACTAGGTTAGGTTAGGGCGGCAGTTGGGACCAACATCCCAACTCACTTAGGCCAAGGATAGGCCCTTTGTGGTACCCCTAGTAAGCCAGTTCACCACATTTCCCCACTTGTTGGGTCCCCTACGAAGGTTGAGGAAGCCATCCGGCTGCCTGAATGAACCTTAAAAGGCATTTTGGACTCTGTTCAGAGATAGGTCGTTTAGAAAATATGACTGTAGGAACCTAAATCTTTTTCTGCCCAGTCCGGGGCAGTGACAGAAAAAGTGTTCCACCGTCTCTAGCTCCTCTTCATCGCCACACCTTCTACAGAAGTCGTGATGGGGAGCATTCAAACGGGATGCGTGGTTTCCTACCAACCAGTGTCCCGTGATGGCACGAATGACAGATGAGCACTGGGCTCTATTTAGACAGCAAAGTTTTTTGGTTCTTTTACTGCAGTATGTCGGCCAGGTTTGCCGCGAGATTCTACACGTGTTCGATGTCCGATTCCACGTATTATTTGCACAGAGAGCGAAAAAGTTTCGTATTCTCAGTTTACAGCTGGCCATGGGTATACCCAGGCCCTCCTTATCTTGAAGGAGGATGCTGGTAGTTCCTTTCCTAGCCAGTTTTGACTATATATATATATATTGACTATATAAGCAAACAACTCAGATGAAAATTTATTTCCGAGCTTGTTGGCTTGAATACAAATTTTATATCGTATGGGTAGATTTTATAATGACATAAAAAATATATTTTCTCGTAAATACTTATGTTGGTGGTACCATATTTTTTCCATATATTTTTGTAAAATCGTTACTATATCTGTATGTAAGAGAAAATAAGTGACTTTTCGGTTGACCTCTAAGATTTTGATGTTTTTTACGCAAAAGACAGAATTGAATATGATTTTTGAAATTGTAAAATAAATATTAAATTAAATTAAATAAATATTATAAATAGTTTTCAGACGAAGTAACAAATACTATCGACTAATAGCTAAAATTATTAAAAAAAAGTTAAAAAATAATTTTTTTAAATTAATTAAAAAAGTTAAAAAATAATTGAATCGGTTTTTTCAAAAACCTCATAAGTCACTTTTTTTTGCAACATGCTTTTTTTGCTGAAAATGGTTCCTTAAAGGTAGATACGTATTCTGGCTTAAAATTACATAAGTCAATACAATCCTTCCTCTTCAAAAAGTACCGTGAAAAAGACGTTCGTTGCAAAAACAACATAAGTCCAGTGACTTTGAGGTTTTTACATGACATTTGATGTTTAAAATTGAATCGGTTTTTTCAAAAACCTCATAAGTCCATAAATTCAAATTTTTCAGGAATCAATAAAAACTGTTTCGTACACAAACAAATGAGTTTTAACGGACTTTTTTATGCTTAATTTATTATTTAAAAGATAAAAAATTTTAATTTAAATAACCTTAACAGTTGTTTTGGTTAAAATTTATACCACTAATCCTATTTCTTGCTAAAACAACATAAGTCCAAAATAGTTTTTAGGGATTTTTTCATTATTTTCATTAATAAACTGTTAATGTTATTTACAATTCTAATTTTATATCACTCAAATACTAAATTAAGCATAAAAAAGTCCGTTAATACTCATTTGTTTGTGTATGAAACAGTTTTTATTGATTCCTGAAAAATTTGAATTTATGGACTTATGAGGTTTTTGAAAAAACCGATTCAATTTTGTTTAAGCCAAAATTTTTTACTACAAGTTTAAAATAATAATGAGCAATTTTTACATATTACATATATAATTTTATCTTTCCCTGGAAAAAAGTTGTGTGCACATCTTTAATAGTTTAGAAGATATGGTTAGTCAAAGATATTTCTAAAAATAAAAAAATATCCCAGTTATTTATTGCTTGAAAAATAATCGGAAATTTCCTCTACTTATTTTCGCCGATATGTATTTTCAGAACTTGAGGCTATAGGGTATAAGAAAACCTACCTCAGTGTAACTGCTTGTCCTTTAAGTCGACTAAACGGAGCTCAAGGTATCTACATTGAATAATCTGACCTCCAATAGAGATTATTCGAGAGATGCGTATTGCCTGCTTTATGCTTAGTAGGACTTGAGTTATTATTGTGAAGACGGTTGAAATTAACTCAACTTGAAATAGGAACTTATTGCTTGCATTAGACTCTTATAGGCCTTTAAAAGAAAAGTAGGGGCCTGGTATCAAGAGGCCCTAAGCGCAATGGGCTTTTTACGTATACTTAATACTTTTTTTTAAAGCTTCGAGACCCTTTAACAAGCTTTCTTTAAACCTTCAAGAGAAAAATAGGCGCCTAGTTGCGACTATCGACAGGCCCTAAGCGTAATATTTTTTTTCGTAGTACTTAATATTTTTTTTAAATCGAGTACTTTAAGATTCATTCTTTGAACTTTTAAGAGAAAAGTAGTTGTGTTGAATTGTGTAGAAGCTCTGGGCTCCTTTAACAAATACTCCTTAAGAGAAAAGTAGATTCCTGGCGGCAATTATCAACATTCCCTAAGCGAAATTTTTTTGTGCTTTCTCATTGAATGCCTACGTATACTTAATATTTCTCTCAAAGCTCCGAAACCTTTTAGGCATCTTTCAATAAACTTTTAAAGGAAAAGTAAGGGCCTGTTTGCGACTAACCACAGGCCTTAAGTGCCATATTTTCTTTTTTTTGTAGCACATATACGTATAAAGGCTGATTCATTAAGACTTTTTTTAATGATTTGGCAAATGCAAATTTCAAAGGAATGATGGGATCTTTATTTATGATTTCGAAAGGATATTTCATGGCATTTTTTTTTAAATAATTCATGTGTTGGGCGCAACTGCGCTTTAAATGGTCCATCCTGAAGGTCCAATTTTCCATTTCCACTGGTACTTGGCCAATAACACGAGTAATGTTGACTTCCAAGGCCTCAATCGTTGCTGGTTTGTCCACGTACACTTTTGACTTTAGGTAACCCCAAAGATCTACCCGCACGATCTTGGCGGGCTAGGTACGGGTCCCGTACGTGAAATTAATCGCTCACCAAATTGACCTCGCAATAGAGCCATTGTTTCATTGACAATGTGGACCGGAGCGCCATCCTGTTGGAACCAAATGTCGTCGAGATCACGGGCAATAATTTCAGGCCGATAGCGTGCGCCATTGATGGTAACGTTCGCACCTTGCTCATTTTTAAAAAAATACAGACCGCACCAAACCGTTGTTTTTCTTGGATGTAATGGCAGCTGGTGAACCTCTTCGGGTTGATCTTCTCCCCAAATACGGCAATTTTGCTTATTCACGAATCCGTGGAGCCAAAAGTGGGCCTCATCACTGAACAAAATTTTGGTCGAAAACAACGGATCTTCATCGATCTTACCAAGAGCCCATTCACTAAAACGGCGACGTGCAGGAAGGTCATTCAGCTTCAATTCTTGTCTGAGTTGAATTTTGTATGCTTTCAAGCCGAGATCCAAATGTAAAATGCTCCAGGAGGTTGAACACGACAGGCCAAGTTGTTGGGATCGGCGCCGAATCGATTCCTCGTGGTCATCGTGAACACTGTCAGCTACCGCCGCTATATGCTCTTCACTACGTGCTGGATGTGGTCGATTTGGTGAATGAATAATAGGTTTCAAATTTGGTGATGGTGTTACGAATTGTGGGTTCGGTGGGTCGATTATGTTGACCATAAGTCGATCTCAGCGCACGAAAAACATTCTTTGCAGAACGCTGATACAATTTGTAAACGTTGTTCGGGTTTAAGTCTTTGCAAGATGATTTGCCAATGAATACTGAACAACTTTGCCTTTGACAGCTGTCGTGCATCACGCGTGATCCACACGAAAATCCCTATTGAATAAGGTCTTAATGAATCACGCTTTACTTAATATTTTTGTTAAAGCTGCGAGACACTTTAACCATTTTTCGGACTGAATTGAATCCGCTCACAATCTTAAATCAAGAATACTGAATAATAATTAATCAATTAAAAGATTATATAACCAAAAGCGGCTTATTAAAGATTTTTTGCAATTATAACAAATGATATCAAAAGCCTTAGCTTGCTGCGCAATATAGAAAGAAGTTTCTCTTCAGTGCATTTGGCGCTACAAATAATTATAATAGTTTTATAATTATTAAATTTTCTTTTAGGCACAAGGTCTTAGCATAGAACTAATTAAAAACTCAAACTAACTACAGCACTATCAATTAACTAAAACGTATTATTTGCTCTTTTGTTTAAAATAAAGAAAAACGCTAAATGCCATTAGGTAATTGCTATTCATTTGCTCAAGTGATGAGTCAATTAAAATTACAACGTCGTCTTTAAAGTTATGCAGTATATAATATTTGTAAGACCCGTCCGCGGCAAGGTCTTGTCCGGCCAAGTTGGTCAACATCATAAAAACAGTTTGTTGGTTTGTTTGGTTAAGGCATTCATATTCATGATGAGTAAAATTTCGCAATTGATCTACTAGCTGTTTTGAGCTGGAAGACCTCGAACCCGTTGATTAAAGGTTCAGAAATCGTGTAAATTGAAGGCTCTACCTTGTAGAATATTAGTTTATCTATCATCTGTATGACATTGTCAAGTGGAAAAAAAAACACATTTTTAAGTTCATTTTTGTCCATCACAAAAACCTCCAGCTTGAAAACGTGCTACGAATTTGTTTTTTTTGTATCCAACTTATTTAACAATTTTTGTAGTGCCTGTTATTAATGATATGTAGATTTACTTATATGCAGTTAAATGCATTATATTTTGTCTAGTCACGTGGTTATGGTCAACACCTGGAACTTGAAAAAAAGCAACGCTTGAGGCATAGAAATGTGCTATTCATTTATGGATCATTAAGCTGCTTACAATTAAGGCAAGAACTTGTACAAATTGTGGAATTTAAGTGTCATATAAACAAATATGAGTAAACAATTAATAAGGAAACCAAAACTAATGAATGTATTACGTAGTAGTATATATTTAGTAGCGTGCCCGAAATCTCTTTTAGGCGAATTTCAAATCAAAGGCAATCCATCAGTGTGCTAAGTATCTGTTCTGTTGCGCTTCTCTTGGGAAACCCAAGGCAGGCTTATTTTTTTTTTTAAATTTTGAAACATTTTGAGTTTAATATACCTTGGAGTTTTTCTATGGATGTATTCTAGCAGTATCCAAAGAGGTGGTATACCCAGAAACTAAAAGAATTCTGTATATTTTGGTGACCGTAGTTTCTTTATAAAGAGTTTTAGGTTAGGTTAGGGACCTACGTCCCAACTCACTTGGGCCAAGGATAGGCCCTTTGTGATACCCCTAGAGTGAGCCAATTCACCACATTTCCCCACTTGATAGGTCCCCTACGAAAGTTGAGTAAGCAATCCGGCTGCCTGAATGAACCTTAAAAAGCATTTTGGATCATTTAGAAAATGTGACTGTAGGAACCTAAATCTTTTACTGCCCAGTCCTAGGCAGTGACAGAAGAAGTGTTCCACCGTCTCCAGCTCCTCTTCATCGCCACAGCTTCTACAGAAGTCGTGGTGGGGAGCATTCAAACGGGATGCGTGGTTTCCTACCAACCAGTGTCCCGTAATGGCACGGATGACAGATGAGCACTGGGCTCTATTCAGACAGCAAAGTTTTTTGGTTCTTTTACTGCAGTATGTCGGCCAGGTTAGCCGCGAAATTCTACATGTGTTCGATGTCCGATTCCACGTTTTATTTGCACAGAGAGTGAAAAAGTTTCGTATTCTCAGTTTACAGCTGGCCATGGGTATACCCAGGCCCTCCTTGTCTTGAAGGAGGATGCTGGTAGTTCCTTTTCTAGCCAGTTCATCCGCAATGCAATTTCCCTCAAAGTTCCTGTGTCCTGGGTCCCATATCAGGTGAATTGAAAGCTGCTGAGCCATCTGCCCTAGAGACAAGCGGCAGTCATTCCCTGACTTCATACACGAAGTCATCGAGACTAGAGGCTTAATAGTTCTTATCTTGAACTTGGAACCGGGATCCGAAAGGCAATTCTAATGTCGAAATCCTCGACGTAGACCTTTATCGAGGCTGCTGGGCCTGGTACCCCAGTATTCCACTCCTCTCTGGTTGGAATATAGGAGTTTTAAGAAAACATGTTTTTTAAAGCATCTTCTCGTCGATAGGGCTTTAAATTTGCGGTCTTGCAGTTTAAACAATCGATTTTAACGTAATTTGTAATGAGGAATGCCTAATGAATGTGTTAATTTTACGCTAAATTTGATTATTTTATATAACATAATTCAGCGTAACGATTTTAGTGACTCAAAGAATGTGTGCCAACATCTTTTCTTAAATTTGTAAATTTTGCACTCCCAATCTTCCCAAAGGCTTTTAATATAATTTAAAGTAAAAATTTATGAAAACTATTTACTGTCAGGTAACTTCATAAAGTAAACAGAAATTTTGTGTTTTAGTCTAGATAGCATATTTGGCAACCATGGTTCCTTCGAAAAATGTTTTCAGAAATAACTTGCCTCAAAAGGATCATTCATGAAAAGGTTTTATTAATTAATTTTATATTTTCGTCTAAGCATTATAGATTGTTACCTACGAAATAAATCAATTTTTTATATTCTGCATGAATATTAAAAAATGTTTTAACATTTTTACAACTTTCGAAAGAAATAAGAAATTTTCATAAATTTTTTTCAAAAAATATAAAAAATTTTAACATTTTTTACATCTTTCGAAAGAAAGAAGAAATTATCACAAATTTTTGTTCAAAAAATATAAAAAATTCTTCTTTTACAAAATCGATTTGAATGATATTCACACCATATATTCTTTAAAATTTTCTAAAAAATATTATAATTGATTTTTATTATTAATAATAATAAACTTTTTAATTAAATTTTATAATTTAAATTCTATAATTAAATTTTATATTTTTTATACCCTGTTCTTAAAAGTACAAAGAGTAAACTAGATTTGTGCAATGTATGTAACAGACAACGGACCCCAAGTCCTTTATACCAAAATGCTTATCCGAATGAACGCCTAGATCTCGGAGACTAGAAGAGCTTAAAACATTAAATTTTACCAGCTGTTGCGCATATTTTCTCAGAAGATGAAGTTTATTGAATCATGTCAATATCTTCACCCGTTCCCCCCAGCAGATTTAGGCAGTTTTTGGGCCCACCGTTTAATATTTTCATCTGAAATTTAACAGAGTGATGCGTTATGGGACAAATACAGCTAAAGATATAGTCAAAAATATACGAACTGCGTCAATATTTGACTCTACCTAATTATGGTTAAAAGTGACTTCGAATCACATTTATTGGTAAGCCGATTCATTTGGCTCAAATGAACAAATCTACATCCAAATCGATGCGGACCCTCCACCCGCGGCAATCGATTTATCGTGTTTTCTCCTACACCCCTCTTCATATAAACTTGAAACTTACCCCATATACTATAAATAGCTTCTTTGAAGTAACTTTCGTAAACATTTTCGGAACTTATTGTTATAAATATCGAATTTCACCAAAAAAAAAAATTAATTCTATTGGAAAGTTCTTAGTAGGAATATGCAGAAAAAATGGTTGCGAGTGAAAAACTACAGGGTATTCCAGTGTATTGTCGGACACCGCCTCGACTCTACCACATTTTTTTTTTATTTTAAAGCCCATTCCTTAAAAAATATTCTGAATTAAATAAAAACGAAAAACAAGTTTTTTTTTTTTTAAATCAGCAGTGATGCGATGAATTTAAAAAAATTTTTGAATTGGAATTTTTTATTTTTTACCTGTCCATCGTAATATGTATTACGATGCTGTTACTTTTAAAAAATCGCTAGGGACAGTTTCTAGTAAATTATCCAGCTAGACACTTTGGTTGTCCAAAGTCCCTAATAAATCTATATACGAGGTGTGTTCAAAAAGTAAAGTGACTTTTCAAATTTCGCTGGCAACGTGTTTTCGATTATCGATTTTTTTGTCTTGTTGTGTTGGTACACTCTTCCCGAACATCTGTACCAAATTTCAAGTGAATGGCATTTTTTGTTTGGTTGTGAGAGGCGTAAAGGTTATAAGTGTTTTGCGTGCTCGGCGATTTTTTGCTATCGAAAAATATGGATCAACGGATTTGCATCAAATTTTGTGTAAAAAATAAAATTAAGTGCTCCGTAACACTTGAAATGTTGACGGTAGCATACGGTGAAACTGTTCTGAGTAAAAAAAATGTTTACAAGTGGTACAAACTCTTCCAAGATGGCCGGGAAGATGCCAATGACGAGCCTCGCTCTGGACGCCCAAGCACGTCAACAACTGATGAAAACGTTCAAGCAGTGAAGAAAATTGTTTTGGAAAATCGTCGAATCACTATCAGAGAAGTTGCTGAGGATGTCGGTATATCGCTTGGCTCGTGCCATGAAATTTTTTCTAACGTTTTGGGCATGAGACGTGTGTCAGCGAAGTTTGTTCCGAAATTGCTAAATTTTGACCAAAAGAACCGTCGCATGAGCATCGCTCAAGAGCTGTTGAATGACGTCAACGTCGACCCAGATTTACTCAAAAGGGTCATAACTGGTGACGAATCATGGGTATATGGTTATGATATCGAAACCAAAGCCCAATCGTCCCAATGGAAGCGGCCAGAAGAGCCAAGACCGAAAAAAGCACGCCAAGTTCGATCAAATGTCAAAGTTTTGCTCACTGTTTTCTTCGATTACCATGGCGTGGTGCATCAGGAGTTCTTACCATATGGTCGTACGGTCAATAAACAGTATTATCTGGAAGTTATGCGCCGTTTGCGAGAAGCAATACGAAGAAAACGTCCAGAATTGTGGAAAAACAATTCATGGCTTTTGCATCACGATAATGCCCCTGCTCACTCATCTTTGCTTGTGAGAGATTTTTTGGCCAAAAACAACACCACAATCATGCCTCAGCCACCATATTCACCGGATTTGGCCCCATGTGACTTTTTCTTGTTCCCAAAACTAAAGAGACCTATGAAAGGACGGAGATTTGCAACGATTGAAGAGATAAAGACTGCATCGCTGGAAGAGCTCAAGGCTATACCGAAAAGTGCTTATGAGAAGTGCTTTGAGGAGTGGAAAAACCGTTGGCATAAGTGGATTGTATCTAAGGGAGATTACTTTGAAGGGAACAACATAAATATTGATGAATAAATAAATATTTTTTCTTGAAAATACAAAGTCATCTTACTTTCTGAACACACCTCGTATGTATAAAAAAATGAAAATAATTTGTATATTTTAGTCTAGGTACTAATGCTACTATGCCTATGCATAAAAATGTTTTCTTGATTTCAAGAAATTTTTTAGGGAAAGGATTTTCAATTTGAATTTAACTTCCAAAGTTCCCAATGAATATCCCATAAAATTTCCAAAACAAAAAACTTTTGTAGAGAACTACGGTTTGGCATCATCAACCGAAACATAACGATTAACGATTTTGATAACTTTAGCTTTTTTACCAATATATTTTATGAAATAGCTTGTGTTGTTGGTGCACTTTGTAGGGTAGGAATAAAAGTCTAGATTTCAGTGACTGTAAATTTCGCAAGTTTTTATTTAAATTTGATTATAACCCCCAAATTTGCTAATGGTTTTTAATACAATTATCATATTTAAAAAAAAATTTTCCTATGTTTTGATAGCCTCTTCGGTTAGAGTTTTGTACGGTGCAATTTATAAGGAAGTTCATTGACATCTTTTAAAGTGTTCATACGATACTTAAAAATGTGTATGACATATTATACCTAGCAACAATTGTGCCTAATGTTGATCAAGTGGTTTTTAGAATGTGGGCAATAACCGTTTAATTCTTCTATGTTACGTGGAAACGATTTAAGAATACGACATGAACCGAAACTTTTGGCCTTGCTGAAAATGTTTAGTTTTCTAGCTCTCAAAGTGTTCTGATTTCTCGTATTTATATAAACAGACAGACAGACGGATATTTAGACATGGTTATATTGACTTAGATGTGGTAGGTCATCTAACACGTGAAAGCAATTAGTCGGAGCAGAAGCGTTACAAGCGTCGCACTTGGCAATAAATCCAATTCCTAGCTTAATATAGGAACAACGGTTCAAAATAGTTATCCCCTTGCTTATTCCTTAAAGGACACTATGCAACATTGAGTCATGAGATTTATTAAAAATCCAACAAATATGTTATTGACCACTTGGTAATACATAATTCCAATAGTTTCCGAAACCATCTAGAGTTTTTGGGCGCAGCCCGCATTAAGACCTTATACAGATATTATGAAGATTTTACCAATTCTCACACATAAATCACTCACTCAAAGCGCTTCAGCTAGCAAACCAGTTTTGAGCTTTACCTTTGCAAGCTCAACCCGGCGCACTCCGGTCTCTCTCTCTCTCTCTCTCTCTGAAAATCCTCTCTCTCTCTGCAGTTATAAACGCAATATTATGTGATTTGTTGCTGTTGTGGTAAAAAAAAAAAGAAACAAAAAAAAAAAGAGTTGTGTGTACTTTAGTTGGCCAGTTTTTACGCTGTGACGTAACCTTAGCAGACTAATTGGCAGAGCGGATACAACAACACGCAAGCCAAAATAATCGAAAGATCGGCCACAATGGAAAAAAAAAAAAATGAAAATTTCGACGCATCTGTGATATAAACTTGTCCAAAATAAATGCAACAGTTTCGCTCGGGGAATTGGTTAAAAGTAGGCACATGAAACGTGGAGCCAGTAAAACGCAATCGTCCGTATTCAAAGTAGGGCTATTTACCAATTTTGGTTTATCGAACCACTGTCTCACACATACATACACACAAAACTGTGTGAAGGCCATGAAAGTGAAAAATAAATGTTTAAACTAAAACTTGATTTCGTTACAGTGGGTAAAGCTCGGACGGACGTACCATAAATAGTTTGTTGACCAAAAAAAGTGATTACAAAAAATGACAAAAAATTGTAGTTTTTGTGCGCTACAATTAAAAAAAAAACAGTCAAATTGTTACATATTTGGTGGGGGTGTTTTGAAATATCATTTATACAGCCCAGCTACTTAAGCGCTCAGGCGATCTTAAGTATATATCTATAAAAGACAAGTTTAGGCCACATAACCAGCCAGCCAACCAACCAACCAACCAACCATTCATATGTAAAGCAGCCTGGGCAGCTACGTTTTATTTTATTTTTGGGTCATGGTCAATGGACCGGTAATCGTAGGGCCTTACAAAATAGTTAAGAAAGTTAATCGTTTGGTTATGCAGATTGGTTCCCGACCAGCTCAATTTCATGCATTGAATAACAAATAAATAAACAAAACTCAGCTAAAGCTCAACTCTACGAAACTCATGAATATTCAACGACAAACAGCTGATGCGTAAGTTTATTGATAGATTTTTTTTTGTGTACAAATCTTGAGACCCACTCCAAAAGCAGTAAAAAAACAAAAAAATAATTATAGAGCTGGAGGCAATGATCGCTTGGTCTAAGCGTTGAGCCCACATAATATGACACTCTGGGGCGTACCCACTCAAGTCAATGCCTTATTTTGTTTGGTATGTGGGCCACTAAAAAACGTTGACCTGCCTCAAGAGTTCGACGATTTTGGCATTTTTTTGAGTTGCGCAATCGATTAGCTCTTGAACAAGGCCAACCACATAATTACTGCTAGCAATGGCCTGCCAATTAAGCCCAAGACAACCTCTAGAGCGCTCAAGAACATTCGCATGCAAGTTTTTAGCATTTAATTAAGTACTCTGCATAAAGATCAAGAACACCGAATTTATATACCGTTTAAGCCTTAATTAATGCTTTAAACAATATTTTGACAAGGTAAAAATTCTAGTTAAGACAGCCACAAAATTTATGATTTCAATTTGGGACACAAAATGTTGATATTTTTATTGACGTATATTAAAAATTCAATAACACGTTCACAGCATACGCAAATGGCATGGTGGTGTTTATTTTTAATTATAATACTTAAAAAAAACATAAAACATTTATGGTTTACTTAACTTTTATATACCTTTTTGAACTGGTAGTATAAAACTAACTGCTGTGGAATTATTTTATCGGAATTTTTTTAAATCTGTTCCAATTAAACAAAAATATTTTGCTGAGTTATGAACATGTGATTATTTGCATAAAATTGCGTTGAGGACTATAAAGAAGGTCTTTGGTTGGTTTGGGTGCCGTTTGAGTGACAACATATTCAAACTCAATTGGCGCTAATGCGCCATTTTGTTACACCACTTATGGGAACCACTGCTGTTCGGTTTACTCAAACCATCTCGATCCGTTAATAAACCTGCTGATGTCGTCTATGTTCTTTTCTGCCAAGTCACGTAGGCTTCCTAACGCGAAGCTTCCTAGTGCTCTGTGGCGTAAGGACCCTAATCGTGGGCACTCACATAAATAATGATAAACTGTCTCTTCTGTGTTCTCCTGGTCACAGCTTCAGCATCTGACGTTGTAGGGCCAGCCCATTTTCTTTGCATGGTCTCCTAACGGCCAATGTCCGGTTATTGTCGATGCTATTCTGAAGATCATTTTTCTTGGATTGCTTAGAAGTTCGGCCGTTCTACGCTTGTCGTATCGCGGCCAAATTTCCTTTGCAATCTTGCAAGTGCCAATATTTTCCCATCTGGTTTCAGCCTTGTTCTGAGCTCGCAGAAGAAGTTCTCTCTTGATAGCGCTGAGGGGGTATTTGATAGCTACCTCCGCTGCTTCGCCATCTGATGCTCCTTTTCTCGCCAGTTCATCAGTTTTTTAATTTCCGTATACGTTCCTATGTCCGGGAACCCATACGAGAGCGACATTCATTCTGCTTGCAAGGCCATTGAGATCTTCTTTGCATTGTCTGATGATTTCTGAGTTCACGGTTGGCGATTTGATCGCCAGCAAATCTGCTTGACTGTCGGAGAATATACACACCTCCGCCAGCTGACTCGAATGTTTATTCAAGATGCTGTTTCTGCTGCCTAGGCGATAGAAGAGAGATACTTCGAGTTTGTCCGAGTAGACCCCTGCTCCTACACCGCGATCCATCTTGGATCCGTCAGTATAGATTGCAGCTGCGTCTGCTCTCATTACCCTGTTCATGTCCCACTCCTTTCGCGTCGGAAATCTGACGTCGAACCTCTTCTTGAAGTCCAGTACTGGTGTTACGATAAAAGATTTCTATGGGCGGAAATATTATGGTTTCTTTGTTGATTAGACTCCCATGATCACATACACCAGGGCTCTATTACTATGGCAAGAAAGTGCCTGAGTTGCGCTACTGGTTCTATTTTGTATGGTAGCTTATAAAATAATTGTTCAGTTAAATAGTTTTTGCTTTTTTGTTTGGAACTAGTCTATTAGCGTCAAGTTGCCAGGAGAAGGAAATCTCTTACCCGATAATCACGTTTGTCACGGATATTGGGCTAGTAGTGGAGCTCTAGGGCTAACAATAGATCGTTATGGTTGCTAGGAAGCTTTCCCCAACAATATCATTATTATTACATATTACTATTAAATTTTATCAAAATTGATTCAGTATTTTACATAGCTGGGTCTATGCTCCTTAAGGCGCTAAAGAAATAAAAAAAGAAGATTTCTTATAGATTTTTTTTTCCCAAAAGCGTACCTCTCAGAGAGGGTGGGCACTGCGACCAAAAGGTCTTTTGTACCATACCCTAAGGTTAAAACAAAAGACTTTCCTCATGAATAACAGTAGGTCTTTTGTTGGTGTTGATCTGAGTTAGAAGGGACTAAACCGTTCCTTTCCCATGTGCCATACCAGCGCTGGGCAGTCACAGAGAATATGCCTGGTGGTTTCATCGTCTTCTAGACAGAGCCTGCACTCTGAAGAGTCCAATAGGCCAATTTTCTGTAGATGATATCTAACAGTGTGGTGGCCAGATAGGTAAGCTACCAGGAGCTTTAGATCCGCTCTGCCAAGACCTTTTGTCTTGATTGCATCCAGAGGTTTGACAAGCACTTTTGCTTGACGAAGCCCCGGAAGGGAGAAACAGTATCTCCTATGTTCTCCTGCGGCCCATTTGTTTATCATGATTTTGATAGTGGACCAACCAATACCACAAAACGGCGAAGGAGATGTAGTCTGGGTGGAGGCACCCTGTCGTGCTAGATCGTCAGCGATCGCGTTACCATCCACTCCCGAGTGTCCAGGCACCCAACATAGCACGACTTTGTTCCGGGTGGACAGGGTTTGGAGGTAGTTATACCATTTTTTAACCATCCGGGAGGAGATGCTCCAGGAAGACAATGCCCTAATGGCAGCTTGGCTATCTGAAAAAATGCATATGTTTGCGCTCCTAGTTCCCTTGAGTAGGATATTAAAGACGCAGATCTCTATGGCATGAATCTGCGCTTGAAAGACGCTGGGCCAGATGCCCATTGCGGTAGAGATTCTGATGTTGGGTCCAACGATTCCAACACCTACACCCTGCTCAGTTTTGGACCCATCCGTGAACCATTGCTGCCATTGGGGGTTTCCACAGAGGCTGCCATTTTCCCAAGTCTCCCTAGGGAACAGAGATCGAAATTTCCTGTTGCGGAAAAGTTCTGTCATCATGAGATCTGATCTAGAGCAGATGGATACGTCAGGAAGGGAATAAATAAGTGCGGCATGATTAGTGTCACTTGCAAAGAGTCCAGATGTGATCTGGATACGTAGTAGACTCTGCATGGCTGACTTTTTGATGAAAATATGCAGTGGTGTGAGTCCATGACAGCTGTCGGACAGGTACGCATCGCTCCCGAGAGAGATATGCATACTAGTCGTTGAAGCTTGCTGCATTTATTGATGGCCACAGTTTGCTGCATCTTGGGCCACCACGCAAGGGCTGCATATGTGACGATAGGCCGTACCATCATACAGTATATCCATTCTATAATACGAGGGCCGAAGCCCCATGTGCTATCAAAGAATTTTCTACAGGCCCACATGGCTCGAGTAACTTAGGAGAGCGACCCAAGCGGGAGTTTTATAGCTACCATATAAAAAATTAAACTTCTGCTTTCGTAGTTTGAGATTGAGTTTTTAGAGTGTCAGAAAAAAAATATTGAAGGGAGTATTCTATATAAAATATATAAGAATTGCTGCATTTGTTTTTGAACTACAAAGTTCAACCAAAGACAATTGAATATTTAATGGTAAAACGGCAAAGGTTTTGCTGAAACTCCAGACATACCGTAAAATTGAATATAATTTTTCTGTATATATTATAAGTCTTGATTATTTTATTATACAATATGTATTATGTAAGTGTTTCGTTCAACTAACTTGTACTAATGATATTATTATTACTACAGAATATTTATTTCTTATATTGCATTTGGTTTAAATAACTTCTAATTATGAATTATGGATATATGTGAAAAATTGATTTTTGTTTGTAATATATTCAAAAATTTGACCACTCGGGTTACCAATACTATCAAAGTTCCCTTTTTGCAATTTGCGAGTAATATATTTATATAAATCAATACAAATGAGAATTGCTGTTCCATATTAAGTATACGTTTTAAAATGTTCATTAAAGCGAAATGGAACGGAATAAAGTTCGATTTAGATATGCTGGTTCTTTAAAAGAATACAGGCATATAAAAAGAATGGTGGTAAACTTTAGGGTGGCCATACGCGATCCAAGAGATCACAAATATCTTTATTTATAGTGCCGATCCGGTCGAGATTTTTTGCCATATTTTGTGTTTTCTTTTAAGCGAAATCTTAGTAAGCTCTACTTTTTCAAAAGATCTCCAGCTACCTAACACACTTTTTTCAGGAATAATTGAGTTGCTAAGAAAACAACATAAAATTTGTTTTTCAATTAAATTTAAATTTTATTCACTAAATCTTAGACGTACTTATACGTTTAATTTTACTATAATACAGAGTTCAGGCTTAAATAATTACCATTTCTACTGTAATATTAAATTATAATGAAAATATAAAACAGCATTGAGTTCATAAGGTTCATTTGTTTTAAGTTTATGCTTGTCTACGATGTTTTCATATGTTTTTGGGAATCTAAACTAAATCCGAAGGCCAAAAACTTAATGAACTGAGTTCCAATGTCGTTTTGTATGCCTGTAATATGAAAAAGCTACAGAAAACCATAGCAGTCAGGTGTCTGAGATTCCTCGTTTTATATTTTTTGACATTATTTCAGTACCCATGGGCTCAGAAGTTTGTAAACTTATGCAGTGGCTGTAAATTGTTTACTAAAATAACTTCCAAAAACTTATCTTGAAAAGCTAACAAAGCTTCTATCGAAATTAAGCTGTTGAGAAGAAAAGTCATCCTTGGATGTTCCGAGCGATCAGCTTATCCCTACTTATTTCTTTAGTTGGTGCATTAGGTCTTGAAAAGATTAACAACTTCTTTTTGTTTATGTTGACTTTCATTATTTTTTAAATAGTTGGGATTATATTAGATGTTGGTTGCGAAAAGATTCCGCCAGGACCGAAATCATATTGAACAACTAATAACATTTTATATCCAATAAAGCCCGTTTCATTGTTGCTAAAAATATATTTCTTTATTTTATTATACGAGCCCAGCCCACTATTAATTCGTACGGCAAGCTTTTTTACCCATATGCAATGTTTAACTGACGATATTTTCAATACTAAAGTAGATAACACATGCAAACCTATTTTTTTCTGAAAGATCATTTTATTCTCTTAATTTTAGAAAAAAAATGTTTTGTTGTACTTCAACAACAACAACAACAATCACAATTTCTTTGAATACTTTGCTGAACTGATAAAAAAAATTTGACCAGTATTAATTCGTACGGTGCGTTAGCTTAGCTTAGAATTGAAACAAGATCAAAACGAAAGCAAACTGTGTAACATAATCACTATCTAGTCATAATCTCAAAATAGATATGCAATGCAGAGTGTAAGAAATGGGTTATTACTTCAAATTATTCAAATTTTAGCAACGATGGTACGTGGTAAGCCGATTTGCAAAGAAATAAGAAGTTGAGTTCTAGATTATTATAAATCTGGGAGCTCTTTTGGTAAAATAGCCAAGCAGTTAAATCTGGCTAAGTCTTCCATTCAAGAAATAGTAAAAACGTTTAAAGAAAAATGGCATTATTGAAAGTATTATCGCAAATAGAGGCCGAACATCGGCAATCAGCTCGTGATAAAAGAGCCCTGGCCACAATTATGAAGGTTGATCGTCGCCGAAGTTTAAAAAATTTAGCACCAGAATGGTCTGATAAAATAGGAAAAAGTGTTAAGCGTTAGTGGACGCGCCTGCAGTTGTGAAATATTGGATATAAGTTATATAAAGTATGTATAGGGACTATCTATGTTACATACTCAATATTTTAAATTACTCTTAGGCCAAGAAAAACTATTTCTTACGCTTTGCCAAAGGAAGAAGCGTGTACAATGGTCTCGGAAACGAATGTCTTGGACTCAAAAGCAATGGAAGTCCATCATATTTAGCGATGAAGCTAAATTTGTCATGAGTGTCGGTGATGCGCTAAGAAGAATTATCCGTTACAAAACTGAAGCGTACCATAAAGATTGCCTTAAACAGTTAAATTCCCAGCAAGCATAATGGTGCGGGGTTGTATGTCTGCCAAAGGGGTAGGACAACTGTACTTTATTGATGGGATGGTCAACGCTAGAAAAATACAAAATACATTAACATACTAGAAGAATGTTTGCTGCCATCAATACCAAAACTAGCTGAGTGTGGTGAATACACTTTTCAACAGGATGGAGCATCATCTCATACTGCCAAACGAACCAAATCATGGATGCAATATAAGGAATTTGGGGTCTTAGATTGGTCATCAAATAGCCCTATCGAGAAAATATGGGGAATTATGAAAAGAAACCTAAAAAATCAGCCTCAAAGAACCCTTTCTAATTTAAAAACAAAATTGCAAGAGATGTGGGACTCTATTTAAACAGAACAATGCTAGAATTTTTTAAGATCTATGCCAAAGTGTTGTAAATGTGTTGTAAAAGCAAAAGGCGATGTGACCCAATATTAATATTTAAAAAAAATTACATGTTTAATCAAATAGTAAATATATAACGAAACGTACGAATTAATACTGGTCAAATTTTTTTCATCAGTTAAGCAAAGCGTTTAAAGAAATTAATCTTGTTGTTGTTGTTGTTAAAGTACAACAAAATTTTTTTTTCTAAAATTAAGAGAATAAAATGATCTTTTAGACAAAAAAGGTTTGCATGTGTTCTACTCTACTTTAGTATTGAAAATATCGTCAGTTAAACATTGCATATGGGTAAAAAAGCTTGCCGTACGAATTAATAGTGGGCTGGGCTCGTAATATAAGCTTTTGTAACCCCAAAAAAATCACCATTTTTTTGTTTCCATGATAAAATCGTTAAATGTCAAAGTATTGCGCAGCCAACTTTACTACCATTCCATAAATGTCAAAATTAAACAATTTCCTGCCTATTTAAAAAACACTTTATTTTATCAGATTATTTATTTTATTATTTTTATGATTGCTCCAATGACAAATAAATAATCATATTTAATAGTTTGCTGCATTTTTATAATATTTGTTTTGCTTAATGGTAGCGATTAAAAAAAATATACAAATTGAGATGTTCAAATCTTTTCAGCTGAGTTAGGAATATTTTAAAGCTATGAATTCCAATTTTAGTCAAGGAAATTAAAATTAAAAACCTTTATCCAAAAAAATAAATTTTTTTTTTTTAAATTTACTGAAATAAATTATTTTAAAAAAGTGTTCATTTTGTCAAAGGTTATCCAAAAATCTGTAATAAGGCTGTAAAGTGCTTTTTGATTTTTATAATTAATTATTTGGATTAGCAGATTATGCATTTCCTGTAATTAATTGAAAACTTTCCGATCGATTACAATTTATTACAGTTTGGTGCCAACTTTTGACATGCTGCGTAACGCTTTTTTTAAGCCATTGCCAATTATAAATAAATTCAGTTTTATTTTTGTTCTTAAAAGTAGGATAGAAAAATATTATAAAAATGTGTTTTTTTTTATATTTCAAGTGTAATGTAGTAACGATCCCTATTGAGATTTATTTGACACATTTTGTGTTTTCTTTCTTGGGAAATCTTCAAAGATCAAATGGATGATTATTGGCTAGAATCGATATACATCTTTTAGCCCAGTCAAATTAGGGTTTCACTGCGGAATGAAAGATAATAAGCTGGAAATTGGTAAAAACCTTTGTTTTGTCGCCCTAAATATTGTCTCAAAAGTCACAAATGCTATTGTGTCGGCGTCTTAAGATATTGAAGGTCAAAGGTCACGAAAAACGATTTTTCGCGAATATCTCGGTTCCTATTGCTTAAATGATATTTTCTCTTATTATCAAAGTTGTAGAGTATAAAATTCCCTACAACTTTTGTCTACACTTTTTTTTATACGATCAACCGTTTTTGAGGTAGAGCGCGAAGAGTGCGCAGCGTACAGTCATATGAGCTAATGCAGGGTCAAGCGTGAGTTACGGTTACACTAGTCGACGATGAAAAATCTCCAGAGATGAGACTTATATTTTATGTTAGGGCAATATTTCAGCATTCAAAATCCGTATTTTTTATTATCCTCTTATACCCTGTTTTTCTTCTAGGACTATTTTAGTGAAAAAGGACGTTTTTCAAAAAACGATTTTACATATGATGTCATAAAATCTGTACTGATTCGAATTTTTTCAAATTTTTTTTTCTCTGAAAAGTAGAATAGAGTACCTTTCCATAATAACCCAAATCATAAAAATCGGATGTCTAAAGAAAAAACTACAGCTGAAACTGTGAGCCCGAAATGCCAAAAAACACAGCATTTTGGTGACTTTTTCTACAAAAAAAGCCATTTATTTTAGAAAAAGTCTTAGACACCTGATAATTTTATTATTTTAAGTTATTGGTCATGATATGTAGATGCGATTTCTATATAACTTTATATTTTTATGATAAAAGATGACCGACTTATTGCATTTTTAGTAAAATTAGAAAAAAAAATTTTTTTTTGGCAATTTTTTTTTTCGTCTCTTTTAACTGCATTTAACCTTTGAAAAGTGGTTCACTCTTCTATAATTAAATTTTTTTTGAAAGTAGATGTTAGTAGCTTTCAAAAAAAGCAACTTTGCGAAGAATTCGAGCTGCCCATTGAACACCACAAGCTGAATCCATCATGAAGAGTACACGAAAAATTATGATTTTTCCAAGTAAGGTAGCATCTCACAGTTTCAGCTGTAGTTTTTTTTTTAGCCATCCGATTTTTATGATTTGGGACATTATGGAAAGGTACTCTATTCTACTTTTCAGGGGGAAAAAAATGTGAAAAAATTTGAATCAGTACAGATTTTATGACATCATATGTGAAACCGTTTTTTGAAAAAGGTCCTTTTTCTCTAAAATAGTCCTAGAAAAAAAACAGGGTATAAGAGGATAATAAAAAATACGGATTTTGAATGCTGAAATATTGCCCTAACATAAAATATAAGTCTCATCTCTGGAGATTTTTCATCGTCGACTAGTGTAACCGTAACTCACGCTTGACCCTGCATTAGCTCATATGACTGTACGCTGCGCACTCTTCGCGCTCTACCTCAAAAACGGTTGATCGTATAAAAAAAGTGTAGACAAAAGTTGTAGGGAATTTTATACTCTACAACTTTGATAATAAGAGAAAATATCATTTAAGCAATAGGAACCGAGATATTCGCGAAAAATCGTTTTTCGTGACCTTTGACCTTCAATATCTTAAGACGCCGACACAATAGCATTTGTGACTTTTGAGACAATATTTAGGGCGACAAAACAAAGGTTTTTACCAATTTCCAGCTTATTATCTTTCATTCCGCAGTTGACCCCTTTTTTTACCTAATTTGACTGGGCTATTTACTACAAAAATATTATTATAACAAAAAAAAATAAAATTTTCGAGACGCTACCTGACAATTTTCTTAAGGAATAAATGAGTTTCTAAGAATTATTTTTTTTTTCCTTACATATTTTATTTACATCTGTCTTCAGACAAGTAGAATATCTTCTAAATAATAATTAATAAAATAAAAGTATAATAGCAAGTTTCCACTGAAACATACTATACGAGGTGTGTTCAAAAAGTAAGGTGAAAAATTAATTTGTTGTATCAAGCAGAACTCTATGTCGTTCTGTAGGCTTAGTTAATATAGTGAGGCCAAAAATTATTTACTTCCTTGACATTGGAACCAGTTTATAGGATTAATTTTTTATATTTTAAATTTCTTTTCTGTAAATATCAAGTATGGACATGATCCATCATTAATGATTAAAATCAATGCTACCGTGATCAAAAAGTTCCCGGATTTGATCAGAAAATCCAAATTATAGGATTATTCATCTAAAACGATATTGCCCCCTTCAAACTACTCCCCAACCACTGCAACGCACTTATCCATCCCTCTTAACATTATTTACAATCGTTTTGGGGTATGGCCATCTCCGATTTTTCCATAACCTCTTCGCTGGTTCGCGTTTCACAGAGCGATTTTTTGAGTCGATCAAATAGGTAAAATTACCAGGGAGAAAAATCAGTGAATTCAATGTTTGCTGGATGGTATTTATTCCGTTTTTACCCAAATGGTTTTGGAAAATATGTCTTTTGCACGGTCCTTTGTTTGCATGAAATTCAGTTATTTCGGCACCAACTTTGACACTTCTGAGGCCTAAATCTTTAAACAAAATATCTTCAACTGATCCAAAAGCAGTGCCCAACTCATTGTCAACTCTTTTATGGTCAATTTGCGGCTTACAGTAATCCATTCTTTGATTAATGGACTCACGGCAACTTCTAAATCCTTATGATTCCGGGAACATTTTGATAAAGGTAGTAGATCAAAAAAAGATTAGAAGATATCAATCCAATTGTTGTGTTGGTTTTATTTTGTGTCCTCAGCTCTCGTGGTCTCCGAGATCTAGTTGTTCATATAGATGCTAAAATAGGCGATCATAGCTTCCCAAACCAATGCGCCTCATTATCACTCTTCTCCCTGTAAGCAACATAGCTTAAATTTTGAATATTCCTGATACAATACTTATTGGTATTTAGGTAAACAATGTTCCAATCTCCAGCGTTAAGATTAAAAAAATACCTCTTAACTAATTTATACTTTTATTTCCTTCTTTGCAGTGCTGGAAACCGAGGTGCTGCAACAGCCCAAGCTCAATGGACCTGCCTCAACTGCAGGCGACTACGATCCGTATGTCTGTGGACTCAGCACCGAGATGAAGCAAGTCGCCAAAGAGGAGCTGCACGAGGATGAGAATATACGCCGTCAGGCTTTGGCGCAATTCCGCGAATGGATCTCTAAGCATCCGAATATTAAAAAATGTCGCACTGATGCCGTCTTTCTCTTGCGCTTTCTGCGCACCAAAAAGTTCTCGGTGCCCTCGTCCTGTGAAATGCTAGAACGTTATCTAACCATACGTCAGCTGTTTCCACAATGGTTTCAAAAGTTAGACATTGAAGATCCAGCTATTAATGAAATATTTGAGAATGGTTACTTGGTGCCATTGCCAGAGCGTGATTCCATGGGGCGTCAGGTAATCTTCTCGGTGGCTGGAAAATTCGATCCCTATAAGTTTACGTCGGTGCAAATGGCGCGTGTGCATTCACTTATCTGTGAGGCGCTGCTAGACGATGAGGATTCCCAGGTGGCAGGTTATGTCTATGTCAACGATGAGAGCGGCATGAATATGGGCTTTGTAAGTCTCTGGTCACTAACCGATCTACGCAGCATTATTAAGTGCATACAAAACTCAACGCCCATGAGACATAAGGAAACACATTTTGTGAACATACCGCATTATGCCAATCGCATTATAGAGCTGGGCGTGTCCATGCTGAGCGATAAGCTGAAGAAGCGCATTATTGTAAGTATATTGGCCAAGAAATTTATGAATTTATGAAATCTAAAACAATTTTCCAATGCAGGTGCACAAGAACGTGGATGCGCTTAAAACCAAAATGGATCCTGCTATCTTGCCCAAGGAATATGGCGGCACTATGCCCTTGGCCGAAATGATAAGCCAGTTCAAACAGAAGCTACTACAACGTCGTGCCGCCATTCTCGCGCTGGATGACATGCAAATCGAGGTGACCAAGGAGGCAGCCAATTTTGCAGGCAATGATATTGGTGATATTTCCGCTGGTGTTGTGGGCAGCTTTAGAAAACTGGAGGTGGATTAGTGCTGCTACGCTGCCTTCCATTCTTCCAACGACTTTCCACGATTTCTTTAATTTTATAGCTTAAATTAGTTTAGTTTGTAATACCATTGAGACGTTTAACAATAATGATTAAGAATAGCGCCTTAGACCAATATTGGTTTAGAGACTATTCACAGTGTATATGGTAAAAAGAATAATATTTCGTATTTAAAAGAGCATTAAAATTTAAATTATTAAACCGTTTGTGTAGTGTAGTAAAGCGAAGCTGCAGCCGGAACTGCAACAGACTATATATAGAAATCGGTACTACCTATGTAAAGTAGCACACTAACAATAAGTTTTAGTTTAAGCAGTTATCCGGCTTTCAGAGAACCTATCCAAAATATCACACTACGCCGCCCACATACACCACCGGAATCGAAAAAAAAACAACAACTTTATATACACCTTACCCTCAGGGTAGGGGGTATAAAGAAAACCCACACAACAACACACCGAGTATACACCCAAACACAACACGAATATCAAAAGCTGATGAAGCTTCAGTTGTGTTATAGTTATATATTTCATCTATGTATCTACGCTATGTTTTATATAATACGTTCTGTGTTCTATGTACTTTAATATACTATATGCATGTGTAATTGCTTGTTGACAAATTCAAAAACTACGAGTATTAATTTATTCAATTCATTTGCATTGTTTTATGAGTGCAAGTCGGGGCTTTGCGCGGAGACAATGGAGGAAGCCAAGCTTTCAAGAGCTGCTCTGTCGTCTAAGGCATTGAAACTGCATCTATACAAAAAACTGACACTAAAAAAATGCTGCTCTTGCAAGCAGTCTTACAAAATTTGAGTAGATATTTACATTTAAAAAATTTACATACGTCTTTTTAAAATAAGATTGGCTTACATAAATGATGTCTTATGTATGTAGTATATAAATTAATGATAAAAGTTTTGATAAAATCCGACAAGGTTCCCATCTCCCAGACGATTTATTAAGTGTCGCTTTTAAAATTTTTATATTTTAATTACAAAATTTAAACTTTGCAAGTTCGTATACTCGTTTTTGAAAGTTGAACGGCTTTTATAAATTTAAATTAATTGATTATAAAGAGTGGAAAATTACTGGACGGAAAATTTTATTTTCAAAATTGTAGCACAAAAATTGCCAACAAGCTAATAAAAAAAAATGGCGTATGTAAAGTCGGGCGCGGACGACTTTGGGATACCCTGTACCACCAGCTTGCAATAAAGTCCGGTTCCTTCACAAAAAACAAAAACAGAGAATTTTTAAGCAAACTTTTTTTGTGCTGATCGTTCCTATGGGAGCTAAATGATACAGTCAACCGATTTCGACCAAACTTGACACAGTGCTTTAATACCTTTAAAAAGATAAGAATGCCGAATTTAGTTCTATTATCTTTGCAAACAGACGAAACACAACGAATTTTGTATAAAAAACGTTTTTGGACCGATTGGTCATATGGGAGCTTATAATATAGTCAACCGATTTGATCAAATTTAGTACAGTGCTAGGGAACTATAAAAAACTTACCAATACCAAATTTGGTCCGAATATCTTAACAAACAAACGAAACACAACAAATTTTGTTCAAAATTCAATTTTTTGGAAGATCGGCCCTATGGATGCTATATGATATAGTCAACCGATTTTGTTCAAATTTGGCTCCTATGGGAGCTACTATATATTATATAGTCAACCGATTTTGATCAAATTTGGTACAGTGCTTGGGAACTATAAAAATCTTTAGTTACGATATCTTCATAAACAAACGAATTATTCATCTAAAACTTTTTTTATCGAGGTCGTCTCAAACACCCATATGGGAGCTATATAATTTATCCCCGATATCAAAAAAATAAAATAGACTTGTCTCCTATGGAATAATATGGGATCTAATTTGAAAGTTTGGTTATTCTAGCTCTTATCATCTCTGAGATCTATGCGTTCAAACGGACAGACGGACATGGGTATATCGACTTCTCTATTCGCCCTCTCCGACGTCTCCTTCTATATGTTACATACATTTTCGGCATGCAAAAACTTAATATACCCTTTGTACCATACGGTACAGGGTATAAAAACGCCAAATTGTATGTCCAAAAGCTTACAGCAAGTGTACAAAGATAAACAAATAAAAAGGTGTTGACTTTACTGCTGCTGTACGTAAGATGGCGCCACAATATTGACTAGATGGCGCCAGCATCAGCTGAGTTCCTGTTTTGCAACCACAACGAAAACTAGCTGCAGTTGTATCGGGTTTTTCAATAGGGACGCTACCAAAGTAGACCGATAGGGACAGCAAACGAAGCCATATTTTTTCCCGCTCTCTTGACATTTCTCTTCAGTACCATTTCATCATCGATACAACGAGTCGAAATTATTAAAATTTACTACCGAAATTCGGAGTCAGTGGCCTCAACTTTAAGAGCGCTAAGTCCAATTTATGGTCGTCATAATTATCCTGCCAGATCAACAATTGAGCGTCTAGTGGAAAAATTTGACTTCACAGCCACAGTACAAAATGTTCCCGTGCCAGTGAGACAAAAAGTGTCCGTAGTGTCGAGAATATTGCTGCCGCTAGCGCATCAATTAAAGAAGACTCAGATCTGTCTCTCACACGTCGTTCTCAAGCGTTGAACATTGCGAAAAGATCTTGGCCTACATCCTTACAAGATCAAATTGACGCAAGAACTGAAGACGCTTGACCCCAGAAGCGTCCTATGTTCGCGAATTGGGCTGAGCAACAACTTGAAAATGATCCGGATTTTCATCGAAAAATCATATTCAGTGATGAGGCTCATTTCTGGCAGAATGGCGTCGTCAATAAGCAAAATATGCGTTATTGGTCAGGCAGCAATACACACTTACTCCATGAGTCACTTTTGCATCCAGAAAAATTTCCGGTTTGGTGGGCCGTACTTCTTCCGTGATGATCAAGACCGGCACGTTACTGATAACCGAATATTTTTGGCCCGAATTGGATGATATGGAATTGGACCATATGTAGTTTCAACAGGACGGCGCCATACAGTGAATGTCACAATCGATTTAAAAAAACCAACTTTGGTGAACGTGTTATCTCACGAAATGGGTCAGTCAAAAGGCCGCCTCAATCGTGCGATCTGACGACGTTAGACTATTTCCTGTGGGGATACGTCAAGTCTATGGTCTATGCCAAAAAGCCAGCGTTGATTGATTAACGCAGCTCAAAAACAACAAAGCAGCCGTTGCTGATGGACTGCCTGCAGCGTTGTTGGTGGCTGTTGGCGACGAGCTGATAGGGTGCATGCATCAGCTCCTATGCAAAGTATGGCTTGCGGAAAGCACGCCCGACGATTGGAAGCTCAGAGTCCTTTGTCCTATACTAAACAAGGGTGACCCGACGACTACCGGGGAATCAGTCTTATTACCATCTCATACAAGATCCTGTCGAGCGTATTATGAGAAAAACTGAAGCGGCTCAGTGCGGCTTCAGATCTGTTAAGTCCACCATAGACCAGGTCTTCACTCTACGCCAAATCCTGGAAAAGACCCACGAAAACAGATCAATACCCATCATCTCTTCATTGATTACAAAGCTGCATTCGATAGTCTGATAAGGGATTGCCTATGCACCACCAGGTCTGAGTTTGGTATTCCTGCGAAGTTGATTCGTCTTTGCAGAATGACATTGAGCGGCACCATCAGCTCTGTCAAGGTAGGAACGGACCTCTGCGAACCTTTCAATACCAGGTTTCAGACAAGGCGACACTCTATCATGCGACCTATTCAATTTCGTGATGGAAGGGGTACTGCGGAAGGCCGGTGTACATCGCAATGGCACTATTTTTTAAAAGAGTGTCCAGCTTCTTCGTAAAATTTTCGGTCAGGTTCGTTTTGAGGACGACTTTCGCATACGGATGAACCACGAACTGTACGAGCTCTACGATGACATATATGTTGTCCAGCGCATCACAATACAACGTCTGCTCTGGCTCGGGCATATTGTACATATCGATAAAGAAGCTCCAGCGAAAAAGGTATGCGAAGCGAAAGCCGGCGAAGGAAAACTAAGGGGACGACCACGACTTCGAAGGAAAAATCAAGTAGAGGAGAACCTATTCTCTCTTGGTATTTCTAATTGGAGAAGGCGCGCGAAAAGCAGAGGCGCCTGGCAGAGCTGGTGAGGTCGGCCGTAACCCGAGAACGAGTTGCCATGGCCACACAAAACATAATAAATATATATTTATTCCTAGACTACTGTTGAGCTTAATTATGCGATTACGAGTAGTCGCCCCTAGATGAAGCATATGGAAGAGTTCCGCTACTTGAGTATGTACTGTTTTACGGCCGGGTTACTAGCCCAACGCAACCTTTTTATGGTTAGACCTTTGAAGACGTTGCTTGAATTCGCTAACATTACATTTACTCGAAGTTGTACCCAGGGAACACCACAGGAAGGCTCTTGCAAGCAAGGAGGTCCGCAAGACCTTCGAGTCGGCTTGAGATGAATTATAAAGAATGAGTTCGACTTACTATTGCTTGACCACTTTACTTTATACACCCCCATCGTTCCCATCGTTCGGTGAATCACAATAAATTTTTAATGTCAATAAAACTGTGTTTATTGGATAGAATATTTTATGACATTAATGTTTAAATAAGATTTCATCTAGTGGTCACAACGGCTGACGTGTTCAAGGCGCAATCAGGAACATTAATTTTCACAATCTTTCCGTAACATTTGCGGAATGTTGATTTCCGGGTGTTCAATTATGTCTGGTTCATTGACGTAGACAAGTGACAGTAGTTTTATGTGGTTGTAATGGTGATTATTCACAAACGGGTCCATTATTTTACTAAACAATTTAAAAGCGTTGCTCTGGTGTAAGTCTATCTATAATAAAGTATCAAACCTAACTTAACAAAATGCAACTCAAAGTTGTGAAACTCTAAAATAGCACCCAAATTAAATAAATACCACAAAAACTAAATATTAGTGACGAGATAATTTCAATTATCGTGCATGTGATAGGCGTAAGGACGCGTGACAGACCCTATAAAGAATGTATGTATTCGAGAAAAAAAAAGCTCTTAGTTTCGTCAAAGACAATAACAAAAATATTTTGACAAAAAACCACTTATCAAAGCAAAACCAATTCTGGAAATGCCGCTTAGTTCCAACTTGGAAGGAACTTAAGTCCCGCTTGCTTTCACACTCACACATTCAAAGGGGCGTAAATACTGTAACAAATAATAATATATTGGTTACTTACCTGCACTTGCACAATTGTTGCTACCAACATTTTAATTGTTGGCTTTTTACGCACTAATTTATAAAACAAATTAAAAACATTTTCAAGATTTAACACTTTTTGCACTTAAAAAACAAAACAAAAAATACTTGCCCGCTGGAGTCTCTGAGACTTCCCAGGACACACGCACGCACTAATTTGCAGCAACGACTTGCACTTTAGACTTTAGGTCAAAAGATAAGTTATAATTTTATTTATTTAATAAACACGCACATTAATTAAATAGTAATTTTTTTAATGCAGCTTATACGAATTTGCCGAAATTTACTTTTCATACGTTAGAACTTTTTATGTATAAGTTCATGCATATAAACAACAAAAACAAATACAACTGTTTACATAGAAAATCGCGCGCAACTTCACACACACACGCACAATATAGGAAATATCGTTTGCCTTTCCTTCCACTGTTCGTTCGTAGCCATCTTTATGGCACACTTCAATAATTTCCTTAAATTAATAATTTAAACAATTTCACACTTTTGATAACTTTTCACAATTATGGCTTATAATTATATAAAGGCATTTTAAACAATATAACATCCTTTTGCAACGCCTAAACCTTTAAACTTTTAATAAAACTGCAGCGCGTCACCGACCGTGGCAGTTGCCAAAATTAACTGATTTTTGTCTCTCTTGCTGCATGGGCGTAGGCAGCTCACGCGCAATGGGCTACAGTTGGCATTATGTTTTAGAGACTTTTAAGCAATGACAGTCGAGAGATTATACAAAAATTTTGGGGTCAAATATACTGTGACTTGTTTTGCAATAGAAAAATTGTATTACAATGATACCGAGGGATCATAAAGTACCCTTCTGTCTAAGCCACTGTCTTTCGTTTTACTCTTTAGCCATTCATTGCAGAGTTGTCGAATGCGCAATTTTCAATAGGAAAAATGATTTTGCTTGTGGTCTAAGGAAATGTGCGTACATTAGGCAACCCATGCAGCAAGAGAGCATAACTGTTGCGCTTACTATACTTTTTAGTTTCTCTCTTCCTTTTCGTCAACGGTCAGTGACAGCGTTGCCACCCGATCGCTCTACTTGCAATAAGAACAAGTTCTTATGAACAGTGCGAAAAACATAGAAAAGTAAAATGCGCCAAATTCGTGCAAGCCGCACTAAAAAAATGATTAATTTATTTATTTGAGCGTTGCAAGAAGTGTATATTGTTAAATAAAGAAATTTATAAGTAAAGCTGAATGTGCAAGTCGTCGCTGCATATTGGTGCGTTGGTGTATCCTGGAAAGCCTCAGTGACTCCAGCAAGCAAGTGCTTTTTTTTTGTTTTTTTTTAGTGCTAGTTATGTTAATAAAGCCATCAATGAGCAAAAAGTGCTAAGTTTAAAATATATTTACATAAAGTGCGTTTTGAAGTGCAAGTCGTTGTTGCATATTAGGTTTAGGCGTTGCAAAAAGGTTTTATAATGTTTAAAATGGCTTTATATAATTATAAACAATAATGAAATTGTTTAAATTATTAATTAAAGGAAATTATTGAAGTGTGCCATAAAGATGGCTACGAACGAACAGTGGAAGGAAAGTAAAACGATATTTCCTATATTGTGCGTGTGTGTGTAAAGTTCCCAAAAAAAAATAGTAAATTTCGCCAAATTCGTGAAAGCTGCATTACAAAAATTATTATTTAAATAATGTGCGTGTTTATTAAATAAATAAATTTATAACTTATCTTTTGACCCAAAGTCTAAAGTGCAAGTCGCTGCTGCAAATTGGTGCGTGCGTGTGTCCTGGGAAGTCTCAGAGACTCCAGCGGGCAGATATTTTTTTTTTGTTTTTTTAAGTGCAACAAGTGTTAAATCTTAAAAAATGTTTTTTTATTTGGTTTATAAATTAGTGCCTAAAAAGCCAGCAATTGAAATGTTGGTAGCAACAATTGCGCACGTGCAAGTAAGTAAGCTATATATTATTATTTGTTGTAGTTTTTACGTCCCTTTGAATGAGCGAGTGTATAAGCAAACACGACTTAAGTTCCTTCCAAGCTGGAACTAAGCGGCATTTCCAGAAAATTGCTTTTCCTTTACAATTACTATTTTTATTAATATTTATAATTTAAAAAATGACGTACGTAAAGTCGGTCGCGGACGACTTTGGGATATTCTGTACCTCTAGCTTACAATAAAATCCGGTTTTTTCATAAAAAACCAAAAACACAAGAATTTTTAGCAACAGTTTTTTTTACCGATCGTTCCTATGGAACTTTCATGATAAGCAAACCGTTTTCGATCAAATTTGGCACAGCTTTAGTACGTTAAAAAGATTTGAATGCCGAATTTAGTTCAAATATCTTTACAAACAGACGAAACACAACGAATTTTGTATAAAAAACGTTTTTTTAGACCGATTGATCCTATGGAAGCCATATGATATAGTCAACCGACTTTAATCAAATTCAGTACAGTGCTAAGGAACTATAAAAAGCTTAGGAATACTCAAATTTGGTCCCAATATCTTAACAAACAAACGAAACACAACAAAATTTGTTCAAAAATAGATT
>JBAMAX010001135.1:0-33254 GCA_037043745.1 Chymomyza amoena
ATGAAACTAAGAGCAAATAACAACAGATTCATTGAAGCATATTCTTTTATTTCATATATTTAAGACATGCAGGTATATTTACATATACACTATATTAATTTTTTGAATATTATTTTGTAAATTTAGGTATTGTCGAACAACAGACAGATTGCATATAAAACAGCAGATGCATCTGTCCGCGACACAACTCATGCATCTGCGCCGTATAAGAGCACGGGCAAGATGAGCGTCTTGTAAAGTGTTAGCTTTATTGCTCGAGAGAGGTCTCTGCTATACTTCTGCTTACTGAGACTATAGTAACACCTATTGGTGTGATTCTTCGTTTTATCTCCAGGCTAAAATCATTTTCGGTGAATTTCTTGACCACTTCAAAAGTATAGCGGTCCGCTGCAGCAGGCGCCGTACGTCCCTGTTCGTAGACAGCATGTACTTCGGTTTGCCAAATTTTACCTCTAGACCCACTTTCGCTGACTCCTTTTCGATTGCGGAAAATGCAGCAGTAACATCTCGCTTACAACGTCCGATGAAGTGGATATCATCAGCGTATGCAAGAAACAGGACACTCTTTTAAAAAATAGTGCCATTGCGATGTACACCGGCCTTCTACAGTAACCCTTCCATCACGACATTGAAGAGGTCGCATGATAGAGGGTCGCCTTGTCTTAAGCCTCGAACGGTATTAAAACGTTTGGAGAGGTCCGTTTCTACCTTGACAAAGCTAAAGCTAAAGGCCTGGTCCTATGGTGAATTTACCAATATACATCTACTTTTCAGAAAAAAATTATATTTTCAAGAAATTTTTCATAATTGTTAAAGTTTAAAGATGTTTTATTGAAATTCATTCACACCCATTTAGTATGTAGTTTGAGGATTCCTCTGTCATCTCACAAATTCTACAGGTCAAAATATATGATGCCCATCTCGCTCAGAAACTTCCTTCCGTTGCTATTCAAAGGAATTCTCGGCCAATCCTACGATTATCGTGAACCTTTTTATATCATAGGAACAAAGGGGCTGCAGTGTGTCTGCGCATTCAAGCGCTCTTAAAATATATATTATAGCATACTAAATATAGTATATGCGTATTAAAAGAAAAATAATGGGTTTATTTTAAGTCAATAGTCTTATGTAAGTAGAATAATCAATAATTTTTAAAACAAAGAGTTTCGTTCAAACTGATGTTAACTTATAGTATAATGCCAGACAACATTGATACTTTCATTGAAAAGTTTGAAATTTTTTAAAGGTTCTCAAAAATTATTCGTCTTCCCAAAAAAAAAAGATCAAAGCTGTGCACAAAATGGTAGAGAAAGATCTTTATGTGATGCATTAGTAAATTGAGGCATCTTTCATCATTAACTTTAGAACATTAATCCTTAAATCGACAATAGATTGCAAATTAACCGCATCATATACATATTTTATTGGAAATTAATTGGCATTAAATAATAATAAACTCTTTATGAAAAATACATTTGATTATCTGTTTTTAATCAAAAATCATAATTAATAATATAAAAGTAAACAACCGAGCTTAAATTTTGTTTTTACTAAAATAATTTATGCATTTCTTAAACTATATTTAAGATTAAATCTTCTTTGCGAGCTCAGCTTAATTGCCAAAATGATTAATAAATGACTGTTTAGCAATAATTTACTCAGATTTGAACGCGTTAGATATTGTTTTAATGCTCAATGACATCATACAAATCTTTTTATAGCATTCTTGTTATTTATTTGTAGCGTATTTATAATAAAGTTATTTGGAAATGTTATAAATTCGGAAAGTACTTATTTTGTAGATTGGATTATGAAGAATAAATATACAACTATTTGTATTTTTACACGGTAGATACATTGCAGAAATAGCTTGTTGAGAAGAAAACCTGTACCAAAAGACATGAAGTAAATCCCTAAACTGCCGTGAAAATTTCACTCATATTGGGTTTTTTAATAGGGACGCTACAAAAGTAGACCCATAGGAACAGCAAAGGACGCCATATTTTTTCACGCTCTCTTGACATTCTGAAGAGAAATGTTTGCCATTTCTTCATGGAAAGATATACAATCCAACAACGAGTCGAAATTATTAAAATTTGCTACCGAAATTCGGTGTCAGTGGCCTCAACTTTAAGAGCTCTACGTCCAATTAATGGTCGCCCTGTCAGATCAACAATTGAGCGTCTAGTGAAAAAATTTGAATCCACAGGCACAGTACAAAATCTTCCCGTGCCAGTGAGACAAAAAAGTGCCCAAACAGAGAGAATATTGCTTCCGCTAGCGCATCAATTGAGGAAGACCCAAATCAGTCTCTTACACGTCGTTCTCAAGCGTTGGGCATCTCTGTGACGTCATTGTGGCGAACTTTGCGAAAAGATCTTGGCCTACGTCCTTACAAGACCAAATTGACGCAAGAATTGAAGCCGCTTAACCAACAGAAGCGTCATATGTTCGTGAATTGGGCTGAGCAACAACTTGAAAATTATCCGGATTTTCATCGAAAAATCCTCTTCAGCGATGAGACTCATTTCTGGCTGAATGGCTTCGTCAATAAGCAATATATGCGTTATTGGTCAGGCAGCAATCCACACGTACTCCATGAGTCACCATTGCATCCTGAAAAAACTATGGTTTGGTGCGGTTAATGGGCCGGCGGTATTGGTGGGCCGCACTTCTTCCGTGATGATCAAGCCCAGCATGTTAGTGTGAATGGGAATCGTTACCGCTCAATGATAACCGAATATTTTTGGCCCGAAATGGATGATATGGACTTGGACAATATGTGGTTTTAACAGGACGGCGCCACAAGCCACACACCGAATGTCACAATCGATTTATTGAAAACCATGTTTGGTGAACGTGTTATCTCACGAAATGGCCTAGTCAATTGGCCGCCTCGGTCGTGTGATTTGACGCCGTTAGACTATTTCCTGTGCGGCTACGTCAAGTCTATGGCCTATGCCAACAAGCCAGCGACGATTGGTGAACTTCGTACGAATATCGAACGCGAAATTGTAGAAGTATCGGCCGATTTATGCTTGAAAACCGTCGGAAATTGGGTTCAGCGTCTGGACTTCTGCAAGCGTGCCCGCGGTGGCCAAGCAAAAGAAATCAAGTTCCATGCATAATGACATCGAATGTACTTTCACAGGAATAAAGAATTTCATTGATATCCAAAACCGTTTAGGTAGCGCTCTGATGAAAAACCCTTTACGTTTACTTTCCGAAAGAAAATGTCACAATATTTGACCATATTTATTTTAATTTCCTTGTGACAAAGCTATGGTAAAAAAATCTTTTTATAAATGGAGGTCTCCAAATTTAGTTTTCGTTTTGCTCTCTATTGGGACAATTCTTGCAGGTCGAGTACTGCAGCTTCGCTATAACACTTTATAAGCTGGCATATAACTTAGTAAAAATCTGTGTCGTCATGCACTCCCTTTAAGAGAGTAAAAGAATCTTCGCGCATTACACAACATTCTACTTGGTTGGATCATGCGTTTAAGGGGCACACCTAGTGTGAAATTTTCAAAAAAAAAATTAATTTTTTTTCCATATTTCTATAGGTTATACCTTTAAAAATAACATACTAAAATTTTAAATCGATATCTTAAATAGTTTTTGAGTTACAGCCATTTAAAAGAGTAGCCGCTCTATAACAGTGAAAACGATCATTTTATCTTTAAGGGGCACACCTAGTGTGACAACCTTAAAAAAAGGCCATTTTTGGGAATTAATAAAAAAAAACTAGTGAATCCATCTATTTAAAATTTTGAGGGTATATTTATACATGTTTTGAGAATACACAGTAAAATTTTTGAAATAAAATATTAAATATTTTTGAAATGACACGTGATCTCAGGTATATACCAACTATCTAACTGCCGAGCGGCTACTCTTTTAAATGGCTGTAACTCTAAAACTATTTAAGATATCGATTTAAAATTTTAGTATGTTATTTTTAAAGGTATAACCTATAGAAATATGGAAAAAAAATTAATTTTTTTTTTTGAAAATTTCACAATAGGTGTAAAAAACGCGTTTTTCTCGAAACAGCATTTTTCGAATTTGCTGGAGTGATTACTCGAAGACAAATGATCCGATCGCTATCAAATTTTTTTTGCATCTCCTCTATATAGTTCTCCATACCATGAACCTCCAGTTTTTTGATCTGATCAAAAATCGAATTTTGGGAGTCCAAAAACGATCAAAATTTTGGGAAAAATTTAACTTTTTTTTTCAACATGCCGCCATTTTGTCAATTTTCGATTTTTTTGTTCGCCCGAGGTTCATGGTACAGACAATATGTTTTAGTTTAACGAGAATTTTTTTTTTTAGGTTTTATCAACGGAGAAGGCTGCAATCACTCCAGCAGTGGAGGAACTTTTTTTTTGGCGCCGCCGGAGATCGCGTGTCATTTCAAAAATATTCAATATTTTATTTCAAAAATTTTACTGTGTATTCTCAAAACATGTATAAATATACCCTCAAAATTTTAAATAGATGGATTCACTAGTTTTTTTTTTATTAATTCCCAAAAATGGCCTTTTTTTAGGCTGTCACACTAGGTGTGCCCCTTAACCCTTGGTGAGTTTTATGGTCGAACTAGGCACAACCTGCACCACTTGGCCCAGGTTGTGAGCTCTATCGCGTTGTTAAGCGACCTGCTAATTGCTGGCAATTAATTAACACACTTTTTAACATGCAATACAAATGCAATTTGGGCTATGTGCTAATTTTAAAGGCAATTTGCATGATATACGACCATATGAGAGTATGGAGGACGGACGGACGGACGCCTGCCGAGTGATAAAGAGCCGCTGATGATGCAATGACATAATAAAGTCGGCAACAACCACAACAACAACAACAACCGAACAATGCGTTGTTGGCACTTTGGAATATGCAAATATTATGCGCCGATAAAGATCAAAACGAGCAACAACTAGTGCAACAACAACAACAATGACAACAACAACGACAACAACAACGACAACGATCGTGTTGTTGTCATGTTGAAAATTGTCTGTCGTCCGTTGCTTTTATTTTGCCAACATTGTTTTAGTTGTTTGACTTTTGAAGGGTTAAGCCTTTAAGGGTTGTCATTGTGCGCGCAGGTGGTGGTCCTGCCTGGTCCTTACTATGCAAAACGAATTCAATTAACACCTTAGTATAAAAAACATTTACGGCCGCCTAACCGCCGCCAACTGTTGATGGTTTGTTTGGCTTGGTCTGCTGGAGCTTGTCAACACCCCTGTGCAAAAGTTAATCGGCACGCCAACGCTATGGCCACCAGGAAGACACCAAGACGACCAACCGAACAAAACTGACGACAGGTGAAACATGAAAGGAAATGCGCTTAAGATACCAATGACGTAGACAGAACTGCAGAAGAGTTGCAACCCTGCGTCTAGTTATTTATGTGACAAAATTTTGCAAATAATTGGATTGACTGATCAAAACGATATGGTGAAGGAAACTGGAATTTAATTCAATTAAATGCGTATTGCTTTGCAATTCCTCAAATGGAGACATGGCAGTTGTTGCTCACTGAACCAGGTAAGCAGTCAAACAGCTGAACCAACGCGGCCAGCTGACCCAAGCTGACCCCAATGCTGCTCAGCGCTCTGACATGGTGACGTTCTGTGTTGATGTCTTTATGCGGCTCGATATGATGAGTGATTGGACTCAACTGACGCTTATTATATATGTGCAGCCGCTTAGAGCGATAAGATCAAAAGCAACGGTTTGGGGGGAGCAATAGTCTACCCAAAAGCTTTCCCATAATGCTACCAATAAATTAAGCCAAACCAGCCGCCTAATTGGATTAAATGAATTCAATGAAAACGTATACAAAATCCAAATCGAATTTCTTATGATACGCGAATCATGTTTGACAGAGTCCCAAGCTACAAGCTGCTCCATTTTGTGCCCAATTTTACTTGGAATTTAGCCAATTGCTCATTTGAGCGCATCATTTGGCTGTAGAAATCTATGAGATCGATATCCATGGGAAATTTAACGATTTTGGTATATTTGATATTTTTTTCTGTTGCTGTCAGCTGACGCCAGTTTTTTAGCATTACTCAAGCGCGGCAATTTCTATATAGAAATAAATATTTAATTTTTACTCAGGCTAGCATTTGCGTAAACTACGACTATTTAATTAAGTCAAAAGATACCGACAGAAGTCATTTGATTGTCTACCAACCGTTGACTCTGCCAACTCCTACTACTTAAGTGCTACACCTACAACATTTACATACCTAACTCTCTATATACATACCTATATAGTACATAAGCAGTCATAAGCACTTGACTGTGTCCCTCGCTTTGGAAAACCTACAATTTGTAGCCACATATGTACAACTGATATATATAATTTGTAGCACTTTTTGCCCTTGCCCGAAAACGCTTAGTTCTCTTTTGTTTTAAAGCATTTCAAATCCAGTCTGTAACTGCCATCCCTAGTATCCGATTGGTATAATAAGCATAATAAAATATTTACGTGCTGGCCGCACTGAATATTTCATTTTTCTTATATGCAACTTGAAATTCTAGGTACTGTCATGTTACGTTCGAGCTGGTCTGATTTCTACAAATGCAAATTATAAAATTCAAAATGCAAATAATTGTTAAACTGACACTCGAGTCGTACCATAATAATTTCCAGCTTTTACCAACAAAAGGGTTAAACTACTTTAAAAACATATACAAATTTGTGGGGTTGAATTTCGTTGGTTTTTAGTCATCATTGACTCAATTATAGGTTGCTTCGTTTACTTATTTCCACGACATCGCAACTTGGTCAGTCAGTTCGTTAAACCCCTTTTTTTTCGGTATTTTTGGGTTTTTTTGGTCATGGGTTACACCTCTCGAATTTTCTACAAACCAACTATTTGTGGTTACTTAATTGACAGTGCATGCTAAGCTACCGAAAAAAAATATAGTTGCGGTTCAATAGAACTTTTAATAATTAATTTAATACAGTAATATGTAAAAGGGTTAGGGAGAGTTGGGCACAATTTTAAAGATGTCTGACAAGTCAACTCTTAAGTGGTTCCATCCCAAGCGCTCTATATCATTAACTTTTATGTCCACTTTTTGTGAAAATTCAAGCTCAATTAAGGGTTAAGCTATATTGGGAACACACAGGGTTGGTTTTCCAAAATTGCATTTAAAAAGTTTAAAGGGAAGCCTATACGCATGTTCGATATATAGAATATGCGTTTAGAATATTTTAAACGCATCTTTCAAAAATTATTGAATTATTTAATATTCGTGGGAGGATACTTTTCAAAGAAACTAAGAATCTTTCGAGACGATCTGCAAAACGATTCATTTTTGACTTCTGCTTAAAAGTCAAATTTCCTATCGATGTAAACAAATTTCTTTCTCGAAAAAACTAAGAATATTTTGAGACAATCCACTAAACGATAAATTTTTTGACTTTTACGTACCATGACTCTACACATTTGGTAATCCGAGTAAGCAAGCCTCTCTTGACCGACTTGTCGACAAGTTGGTCACTTTGTCGTGTTTCTCTAGGAACTTTGCCCAAAACTCTTTCAATGCTCGGCATAAGCGCAACAATTACATTCGATCCCAAACAACCTTGATAGTTTTACTTGTTTTCAATAACTTATAATACTGAGCTGATCCCAACAAACGTCTTCCAATTCCACCATAAAGAAAAGCCGTTGACGTACCCCTTCTTCAACTCTTTCGTAACACTATTTCCTTACTTCTGTATCATTCCGATGGCATTAAGACTTTTCAAAATCACTTACCAACTCACTTCCAATGGTTTTGTTCATTTGATTGATTCCGCCAACTCGGAATATTTGAAAGCTCTCGCTTGTTCGCCGCCATGATAGTTCTTAACGTCAAAATCATCGTATTTAAAGCGCTGAAACCACCCATGACATGATCCAATGAAAGATTTAAATTAAGGAAATAAGTATATGGATTAGGGAGATTATCAGTTATTTTGATTCTCTATTAAAAAAATACACAAAAGCACCCTCTGGCATCGCTCAAAATTAAAAATAAATGTCGAAAATGGATTCGTCGAACCGAAAAATCCCCTAATACAAATTCGGTTAGAGAAAAAATACGTTTTTTGGCCTTCGATTTTTGAATATTTAGATAAAAACTTATTTTGAAACACTGAGCGACTCGAACATAATTTCAGACACATAGTTTCTTGGGCAAAGTTGCTTACAATGACCCAAAGAATCAAAATCGCTAATAATCCCAAACGATTTTTTAGCCCCATATAAATGGATTCGCACAAATGCAGCTTCTATTTCCACCCAAACCTTAAAAAAAGCCTGTATAAGATCAGCCATAATCCCGAATTGACGGTTTTTTTTATTTATTTACTTTAACGAGGTGTAACAACAGTTGAATTAAATTAAATTATAAATACAAAAGATATATCTGAACTAAGTCCGGTGGGTGAACTTTTTAATGATATGCATCTTGAGAAGTTCTTTATAGAACTTCGATTGGGATAAAATTGGGTCCGATTGCCGGATATTCCAATAGTAATAATATGTTTCTGGACGAAAAGAAAGACTTCCTCATGCGAACCGTATGCATTCCAGCTTTAACCTGTTGAAAAACCCAATTATCCCTATATTACTTTCCGGCAAAACTTATAAGACATGCAGGCACTATAGAAATTTGTATTATAATTTCAATTGAAACTAACTCTCTTTTTTCTGGAAGCCCAGCCTTAGTGTCTTATTTTTTTATTATTAGTATCTACGAAAAACAACTTAATAATTATTATTATAAACGATTCAATTTAAAAAAAAAAATGTATTGTAACTATCTTCTTCTCTGACGTAAATAGTCAATCCTATAAACTTTTTATTTAGACCACTTTAAAAATACAGTTTACTTGCAGCTAAGAATATAGAACTACATTAGAAGTAAAGACGTATTTTCGAAGTAGTCTAAATAAAAAGTTTTAAAGGTTGACTACTTAGGTCCGAGAAGCAGATACTTACAATAGAACTGATGTAGTTCTATAATATATTCTTTGCAGTTACATCTCACATTAGGCCTTATTCCTTCAGTTACTGCCAGTTCCTGGATTTGTAAATTCCATTTGCTGATTTCCTGTGCCAAGCGGCAGTTAAATGTTTCCATATAATTTGCCTATTGAGTCAAAATTTATGCCTTCAAAATGCCATCATAAATTAAGGAGCTGCTGCTGTAGCTGGGTAAGAAGCTCAACGCCGCATGATTACATAGCCTGGTTCTGGCCATTGTTGATTGTTGACGATTACGGCTACTGCAGTAGTGGATGACGGCCAATTGAAGTTCCACACTCCGGTTTCCAAATGTTGCCTCCGGCCATATAAGCGACTACTATCAAAGAGCTGATCGCCATCGCCATCGCCAATGCAAATGCTTCCTGAGTGGTCTAGTATATGGATAGATACACTTCACTAAGTGCATTAGAGAAGGGAGTTGTTCGTGATTGAAATCAAAGTTTGCGATATTAAAGAGGCGTATTTTGTTAGAAGGAAACGAAACTCAACTTAAAACTTACAGGGGGACTCCATTGCATGAGTCACGGACATGAAATACGCGCCTTTCTCGAGTCGCGACGCAAGCCGAAAACTGTAAGCCTAAATGCGGGAGCATAGGAAAAATGGGAGACCTGGACGCTGGGCATCAAAAACTGTCGAGAATCGACATATAGGGATCCTATCTCGAAGTATTGCTTACCGGGCGTTCCGGGGGGCCCGAAAGTAGGGATGGAGATTTAGCTTGTGCAAGTCGAGCTGCCACTTTCTTACAATATTTTAACCGTTCAAAGAAAAAAATTTTAAGAGCATTGCTATAAAGGTACATAAGAATATTTGATGAAAGCAGCAAAAATGGGAAATCAGTAATAAATTTGATGATATTATAAATTACACTAGCTTACAAATTTTAGGGTTATCGAGTGTACCTTGAAAAGAGAGACATTTTTATGGTAATTTTTGGTCCAGAATCACGAAAATTATAATTTTTGGGCATTTTTAAAAAAAACCTATTTTTATGGAGGAATAGGAATAGGGACAAATCGTAAGGAGAAACTTCAGGTGAATTCGGTTGTTGTTGGATGAAATTCTTGTCGTTTTTAACCAAATGGTCTTGAAATTTATGTCTTTTGGCACCAGCTTTGCAGCGGCACGTCTTTGGCCTAAGTCTTTGAACAAAATGTCTTGAACGGCCCCAAAAGAAATACTCAACTCCTCTGCCAATTCTCGCATAGCCAGTTTGCGGTTTACGGACATCCATCCAATGAATGTGTTGATGATGTCGTCGCTTTTCGATGTAGATGTACAACTTGTTGATGTTAAAGAACTCACGGTCACTTCTGGGTCGTTCGTGCCACTGGTAAATGCCCTTTTTTTAGAATATCGTTGCCGGAAACTTTTGTAATATTTCCAATGTCGTCCACCAATTTAAAAGCAAAATAACATACAAACTTGTTGTTACAAATTCAATTCCATCCTCAAAATTGTAAAAAATAGAAAAAAATATACGCACAATCGCAAAAGAACTCAATACGGCGTCACTTTTACAAATATCAACCTATCAAGCTAAAAATTTCATAGTATACAAATGACAGATTTGGCAATTTAAGAAAAAAAAACTACATAAAATTTGGTGACTGAAAGCGCCTCACGGTGATGATTCCAGGAACTTTTTAATCAAGGTAGTATACCTCAGTATACTATTTTTTGTAGGATTAAGGTTGAATTTTCATAAATAAGACAAAATATATAGTTTATACGATCTTCCTTTGTCTTTCTGTTAATTTCGTATATGCTTGATAGGACTCCCAAGCGGCTCTTTTCAAAAATTGGGCACAGGTCTAAAAAGTTGTTTATTTAATGGGTAAAAAAAGCGTTCAATTTAGTTTTTAATAAAAATAAATCAAATGCTGGCCATTTAAAATAATGGAAAATAAGCTTCTACTCCACGTCTCAAAACCGATGTGTAATCTTTTAAACGATATGTATCAACACGAATTGTGGAAGAACTAGAGACTTGGAAAAAATAAAGTGCCTAGAAACTAAAAGAAACATGAACTATTGAGCAAATACAATACCTACGAAGCGCAAAATCAAGACGGCACTCTATAGAAGAAGTGATAGGGAGGTCAAAATGTCGCTGAAGGGAGCTCCCTATTACTTCGTCTATAGAGAGTCGTCTAAATTTTGTTCTTCGAGCAGCTTCGACAAGCTCTTTATTGTTTTTCAATCATTTGTGCAATGGTGCATTTCTTTGAGTTTTTAGAAGAAGTGATAGGGAGCTCCCTAAAGCGACATTTTAAGCTTCCTTCTTCTATAGAGAGACATCTTGGTCTCCCTATTACTCCTATTTATTTTGAAGCGCTTTAATAGCGTACAACTTTTCTTTTCTTGAATCTGGATATTTTGGGTCACTCATTCAATCGATTGCTGTTTAACTTCAGACTCGAAGACGATATCATAAACAAATATTGAGGTACCTTAGACGTATTTGTCAAATAGATAATCATTAGGATAGGGAGTTGCCTTAAGCGACAATTTGACATTTCTATCACTTCTTTTATAGAGAGACATCTTGCTCTCCCGATCACTCCCATAAGCTCCCAATCACATATTGCATAGAGAGCCTTCGTGACCTCCCTTTTTTCCTTTATCTGTAGAAAGTCATCTTGATTAGGCTCATCGAGCCTCGTTGTCCATTCCTTAAGTCCAACAATAAGAATAACTTTTTTAAAAAATCTGGTAGAATCAATAGATTGTTTAAGTGCTTACACTGACTCCTTAGAGGCCTCGATAGCCTAGCGGCGTCGCATTAGACTATCATCCCAGAGGCAGTGGGCTCGAATCCTACGTTTAGAATGGTCCTTCGCTTTCCACACTTCGTATTTTCCTAATATTCCCTGTCTATTCTATATCCTTATCCCCATTGTCAGTATCACAAAGGGTCTGTTCTTGGCCTAAATGAGTTTGGAGGCTAGGTCCCAACTGCCGTCTTAACCTACCTACACCTTTATTTTTGGAGTTTTTCTTAGAAGTGCTTGCAAATTTCTGCTTGCTGCTTTAAAAAATCACGCGTTCTATTCGTGTTTCAACTGGTAAGTGCCATCTCTAATACTAAGACAGACCACCATAGTCCAACGTTTAGCTATTTGAATGGCGGAATTGGACTTTTGTGCTTAGCTCTTGGCTGCATTTGTGGGCATGAAGGCGTTTGCTTCGGTTAGTGGTTGCCCCTTTGGTCAGAGTAGTTGCCTTTTCCAAACAAACAATGACCACACACCAATGACCCGGACCCACCAATGGCGCATGTGCTGCTCTACGTCTATCTGTTGTGTGAGTATGTAAGGGTAATTACGTGCAATTTTCACTCCTTTCCGTGCACTTATCATACAGAAAAAAAAAATAAAAAATAGGCACATAGCCATAGGCTGTCTCTTTGACGGACTGACTAGCTGACTGGCTGACTTGTCCAACACCAGATGGCCAGTTAAGGCTCCCCTCTGCGGCTATTACACAACGTCCATTGTTTCCGTTTTCCGCACAATTATGACTTATACAATATAAATTAATAATAAAAAAAAAGAAACTATATCCATGGTCTATATACATTCGACTCGTATGTGCTGGTGTTGTTGTTGTTGCCGTTTTTACGGCCACTTAACAAATAAATAAATGTGCCACAAATTGCCAGGCAAAAAATATATAAACGCTACGAAAACAGAGTCTAACCACAAGACCAAGCCCGGCCCGACAGTTTGGGCCAAGATTAATAGCTGTAATTGTTATTCATTGAGCGCCTTGCACTGCCATTGTCTTCAACACTTGGCTGCGTATGGAACACGGCACAAATGGCAGCTGCCCAAAAGGGGAATGGATGCGATGCATCGGTAATGCTGTTTTTGGCCAACAGCTACAACCGCAGTCATTTTACGCACTGCCAAATTGAAATGTTACCAAAAGTGCTAAGAAAAAAGTTAATAAATTTTGAAAAACAATGAACGTTTAGCTTAAGATGCATTTAAAAACTGTCAGCTGAAAGATGTTTGCGAAATAGAGATGAACCGGAAGGATCTAGGGCAGTGGTGGGCAAAAGCAGAAGTGCTAAAGAGCGCAAAACGGGAGAGATAATTCTTACACTTACACTGTGCGTGAGCCGACAGCGCTGCTGCAGAATTTTGTGACCTATCCACGCAGTGGCGGATCTACGGGGGGAACTGGGGGAGAGCTCCCCCCCAAAAGGTTTCTAGGAAAAAAAATAATCAGACAGCGATCTTATATGTATTTCTTTCATTTTTACAATATTATGAGTCCATTTGTACTATTTTTGGCCATTTTAGACCATTCATTGTGATTGGGCTTTAAATAATAGTATTTAATTTCGGTAAATTATGACATCGAGGTTACATCAGAAGAAGTTTTAGAAAGATTCTCTAAAATGGGCAAACATCGTATCAATTTATGTTCACACTAACCCAAAGAATACAATACATTTTTTCTAATAAGGCATTATAACGTTATAATGCTTTATTAGAAAAAATGTATTGTATTCTTTGGGTTAGTGTGAACATAAATTGATACGAATCAAAATTTGCCTCTGGATCCGCCCCTGTATCCACGTATGTTATATAAATTTAGAGACTGCCCACCACTGATTGATGGGGCTGTATCGAAGTTTTACTGTATAAAAAGGAGTGTTGAGATTGTTGGCGAGTTCTCATGCTAGCAAAACTGCCGACTCGGAAGTTAAGAATTGGAGAGAATTTTCCCTTGGAACAGAGTTATCAAGAGGGCCCGAAAATTTAAAAAAAAAGTATTAAATATTTAAATTCATGAAGATGTAGGAGAGAGCTTGTGGCCCGACGTATACACCAACGGGACTGTACTTTTCTATCGACGGCTCTGTAAGTTAGAATGATGAAACATAGGGTTTTCCAACAAGAGGTGTTATTTTGAATCACCCTGTATTTCGGTAACTGTCACTTTTGAAGCTTTTATTCTTTGACATTTGACAAGTAGAAACTACGCCAATACAAAACAAAAAATATCTTGAAAATCTTGCAGTCACAGTTCGCAAAATTAAAGCATTTTTGGGTCGTCGTAAAGCACCTTGTCGGACCGCAATACAGAAAATGGTGAAAAAATTCGAGCTGTCGGGACAAGTTAAAGATGTGAAGAATAAAACCCGTGCACGTCGCTCAAGAACAACTGAGAATCTTGCTGCTGTAGCCCAAAGTGTTGAAGAAAACCCAGATTTATCCATTCCTCGTCGTTCTTTGGAATTGGGCATTCCACAAACGTCATTACATCGAATTTTGCATAAGTACTTGGGTCTCAAGGCTTATAAAGTTTAGTTAACACAAGAACTCAAGCCGGCCGATCATCAACAATGTCGTGTCTTTGCTGATTGGGTCCTTGAAATGCATGAAAACGATCCGGAATTCCATCGAAAAATCATCTTGACTGATGAGGCCCATTTCCAACACGGTGGCTACGTCAAGAAGCAAAATTGTCGCATCTGGTGCTCGGAAAACCCAAGAGTTATTGTTGAGAAGCCTCTCCATCCTCAACGTGTGACTGTTTGGTGCGGTTTATGGTCCGGTGGGGTCATTGGACCTTACTTTTTCGAAAATGAGGTTGGATCAACAGTTACGGTGAATGGATTGCGCTATCGAGATATGATTAATGATTTTTTATGGTCGCAGTTGGATGGTATTGATCTGGACAACGTTCACTTTCAACAAGATGGCGCTACGTGCCACACAAGCAACGAAACCATTGCTCTTTTACAGCAAAAGTTTCCGGACCGTGCTATCTCTCGAAGAGGTGATCTCAATCGGCTACCAAGATCTTGTGATTCAAATTGTTTTTAACTTGCGACTTCTTCCTTTGGGGCCACGTGAAAGATAAGGTCTACACCAACAGCCCAGCGTCGATTCAAGACCTCAAAGATAGAATTCCGGTCGTCCTTCAAAATGAAATACCGAAGAAAACGTCGATGCAGTGAAGAAAATTGTGCTCGAAAATCGTAGTGTCGGTATTCGTGAGAATGCTTCACACCTTGGCATCTTATATGGATCAGCCGAACACATTTTGTTGAAGCTTTGGGCATGAAACGCGTCGCGGCCCGACTCGTGCCAAAAACGTTTAAATTTTTTGCACTCAACGAATGTGGTCGCTCAGGCTCCGTATTTACCAGATATGGCACCGTGTTACTTTTTCCTGTTCCCCAAACTCAAATTGCCATTAAGAGGGAAGCGTTTAGACACCATTGAGATCATCAACCAAAATTCGAAGAAGGAACTCAAAGCCTTCCCTGCCCAGGTCTACCAGAAGTGTATGGACGATTGGATGAAGCGATCCAATGTGTAGGCTTTAATAGTGAATACTCCGATGGCGGTAATAAAGACATTAATTAAAATTTAAGAAAAATGTGTTTTTTTACAATTTCCGGAAACTTTTTGCTCCTACGAATATTATCGAATTTTTTCTTTATTTTATGCATATTAAATAAATCTCACTATTTTTATGTAATTTGTTTGCGCATTAATAAAAACAAATTAAAAAAAAAATTTACTTAAATTTTAACCTCCTCCGTTGCCTTTTCTGTCAAAACGTTTGATGTATGTTCATTTGAACCTTATCAGAATTTTCAAAGTTTTCTTTAGTTTAACTCAACCTTTCGGCCGAACAACACCTCATTTCAAACAAAATTTGTTTAAATTGTAAATTTTTTTTTTGTAAATAAAAAAAAATTTTGTTTTTTTTCTGTAAAAAATTAAATTAAATAAAAATTTCGCTTTTTTGTCTTAAATTATTAAATTATGGCTTTTAACGGCAACGGTCAATTGACCAATTTTCCCATCCCGGTTGGTTTCGGCATGTCGCCCACAGAGGCTCAGTGCCCTGAGATATATCAGGAATATGGAAACGTAACTCAAGGCTACTCACAACCACAACCTTATGGTTATGATGAGCCATGGGTGCCAAACATGCAAAGAGGCTACCAGAGTGTCCCAAACGAGCAGAGAGGTTACCAGAGTGTCCCAAACGAGCAGAGTGGTTACCAGAGTAGCGTAGCATCTAATGATGGTCCTGGCTATCGCAGCAGAGTAAAATATGATAGATTTTTGAAGGAAATGAACTCTCGCAACGGACTTAATTCGCCCATGGGTCAGCAATCAAATGATGGTAATGCAGGCAATAGAGGAGATTACTACCGATCTATGCCAGGAGGCGCCCAGGGCCAAAGAAATCAATGGTACTGAATGAACCTGTGCTGCTAATGTTCTATGGCTTGAAAATTAATGGAAATCCTGTTTTGAAAAACTAAATTATAATAAAATCCTTTAAAAATTCATCGCGTCGTATAATTTTCAAAAAAGATTTATTAAATAGGAATTCTTCAATGATCTATGCTTTACCTTTATCTGTTGCGGTGATCTTAGTAATAACTTCTCTAGATGAATTTCCTTTCAGTCCCCCTTTAAAACGTTTTGTACAAAAACGCTGTAAATGCATTTTATAGATTTGACATGGCATTAAGAATGAGCCTAATTAAGATGACTTTCTACAGATAAAGGAAAAAAGGGAGGTCACGAAGGCTCTCTATAGAATATGTGATTGGGAGTGATAGGGAGACCAAGATGTCTCTCTATAAAAGAAGAGATAGGGAGGTGAAAATATCGCTAAGGAGAGCTCCCTATCCTAATAATTTTTTATTTGACAAATTGGTCTCAGGTAACTCGCTATTCGATTATGATATCGTAACAGATGACGAATTAAGGACATGCCCCTTCGAGTCAAAATTCCTTTGGCAATCGATTGGATGAGTCTACCAAAACAAACCAAATTTTAGAAAATTCTGAATGGAACATCGTCGTATGTTTATCGTAAAGGCTTTGGAGAATTTCCTTCCGACTCACGCTCTCACACGCGGGCTGAGGCAACAGATTTTTTTGACAACTCAAATCAAAACTCGATACAAGGTATCGGCATTTCACAGCACTCTAAAGTGTACACAAATTTTCTGTACAGTACTTCGAGGCCCTATGATAGACAACGAGAAGAGGACTACAGTAAGAACTTCGATAGAGGTCAATGAGAAAAAAAAGTGAAATGGGTTTGCTGTACACTCTCAGTGTAAATTCCTTGGTCTCTTTCTTACATATAGGTATATGTACAGCAAATAAGGATATGGGGACTTTGTGGTACAGTAGTGTGCAAAACTTAAAGAAAGCAATTTGCCAAAAAGACTGATACGAGTATTTACTATGGTAATTATTTAACTCTATTTCTTGCCTTGTCCTTTTAACTTAATAATTTTATCTTATATATAAAATTGTCGTGTCACAATGTTAGTGAACATACTCCTCTGAAACGGCTGGACCGATTCTCATGAAATTTTTTTGCGCCTATTGGCTAGGTCTGAGAATAGGTAAATATCTATTTTTCATACCCCTAAGTGATAAGGGTTGCCATCCCTAACATTTTTTTTTAATTTAGGTTAGCATTGTGTACATTGTCAGATTAACTTATATTTTTTAGTTAATTGTTTTTGTCGAAATGAAACACATAAAAAAATTAAATTAAAAATTTAAAAAACCCCCGAACTTAAGTAATTTTCATTTAAAAAGTGAAAAATAATAAAAGAAACTTAATGTTAAAGTACCTAAGAATCTATTAATAATTCTAAAAAAAATACGTCGCGTTGGGGGACACGCGAGGGCAGACGTCGTTGACGGTCGTATCTTACATGCAAATTTTTTGAAGTAATTCTATGAAAGTTTTTGAAGTATTTTCTTAATTTTGTTTTTAAGTTAATCTTTGTTGCTTAATTAGACTATTTGTATTTAAATTGTTAGTTTAGGAGCGGTCCCCCAACGCGACGTATTTTTTTAGAATTATTAATAGATTCTTAGGTACTTTAACATTAAGTTTCTTTTATTATTTTTCACTTTTTAAATGAAAATTACTTAAGTTCGGGGGTTTTTTAAATTTTTAATTTAATTTTTTATTTCATACTTTTTATAGGTAGGTTAGGTTAAGTTAGACTTTAGTATATTATAATATACTTACTATAATTTAGATTCTTGTTAAGGTATAGATTACATTTAAGGTCAAGCTCGTTTGCTTTTTTTTACGCATTCTCCCCACTTTCACTCCCCACAACTTTTAAACGGCTCGACCGATTTTCATCATGTCTAGGAACACTCGCACATAAGTCACCTTTAATACAAAAAAAATAAATAAATTGAAATCACTGCATGCGTTCGGGAGTTACGATGCCACAGACAGACAGACAGTCAGACAGACAAATTTTAAGCCAATCGGACAAAGTTGATGCTTTTAACTTCAAATGGCCATAACTTCTAAACGAGAAGAGATAGAGCAAAAATAACCTCAAATTCGAATCAATGGCGTCGTCAGCAACAATAGGACCAAATTTTAAGCCAATCGGACAAAGTTTATGTTTTTAACTTCAAATGGCCATTACTTCTAAGAGCAAAAATAACCTCAGATTCGAATCAGTGGCGTCGTCAGCTTCAATAGGATGAAATTTTAAGCCAATCGGACAAAGTTTATGTTTTTAACTTCAAATGGCCATAACTTCTAAACGCGAAGAGGTAGAGCAAAAACGCGAAGAGATAGAGAAAAAATAACCTCAGATTCGAATCAGTGGCGTCGTCAGCTTCAATAGGACCAAATTTTAAGCCAATCGGACAAAGTTTATGTTTTTAACTTCAAATGGCCATAACTTCTAAACGAGAAGAGATAGAGCAAAAATAACCTCAGATTCGAATCAGTGACGTCGTCAGCTACAATAGGACCAAATTTTAAGCCAATCGGACAAAGTTGATGTTTTTCTCCCCACTTTTACTCCCCACAACTTTTAAACGGCTCAACCGATTTTCACCAAACATGTCTAACAACACTCGCACATAAGTCACCTTTAATACAAAAAAAACTAAATTGAAATCACTGCATGCGTTCGGGAGCTACGATGCCATAGACAGACAGACAAACAGACAAACAGACACGTCAAACTTATAACACCCCTCTTTTTGCGTCGGGGGTTAAAAATTATAAACATTATAAATGTTATTTTATTGAGGCACACAAAATTTCATGAGAATCGGTCCAGCCGTTTCGGAAGTGTATGGGAGCTAACATTGTGACACGAGAATGTTATATATAAGAAGAAACTTATGTTTTACGTGTTACGGGTGTTCGCATGAAAACGTTGAAGAATTTCAAATATGATTTTTGCGTGAGTTAGAAGTTGTCAATACACTTCTATTGCGAAGTGTTTGTGTGTATTGGTTCGTGAGATATATGCATTTTTGTGAACATCGTGAATATATCACAGTAGAAAATTGTTCAACATCAGGTATTAGGCATTAAGTGCAGACAGAAGCGTAATCGCAAAGGGGTTGAATTATAGTTTCTGTGTGGCATGAATTTATTAGAGATGCAAGCTCTCTTAAGAATACTTAAGTTCGTCCATACGGCTTTTTAGAGAGTCATGAAAGTCAACTAATACAGAAATCTTATGATCGTCTAGATAAGCTAATTATAGAATCTTACGATGTTTATACACTTTAAGAGTATTCAAAAAGTTTGGGCAGGACGACGTCTGCCGGGCCCACTAGTATTGATATAATTGGGGTGTTCACTCGGTCTGGCATAAAATGATAAAGGCAAAAACAGACGAGTATTCAAAAAGTTTGGGCAGTACAGTGTCTGCCGGGCCTACTAGTATTGTATAATTATTAATTACTTTTGTTGATAAATGACAAGCTGCAGTGAATCCTTTAAAAGAGTTCGCTACAAGAGGATGGTCAAGGCGCTATGCTCCACTGGGAGTCGAGGATGACAGAAGAAGAAGAAGACTAGACTAGACTTTTGCTAGAAAGGCAGCAAAAGGGTTGCCAATTTCCAATAATCTAAAAAAAAATGTAGACATTAAATTATTACACATTAAAATTAAATACTTTTTAACAGTGAAGTTAATTCTTTGTTTCATAATGCCAAAATTTTCAAAATATTTTTTTTTCGTTTATTTAAATCATCAATATTGGCAACTAGCCTATTAAAAATTAAGACTAATATCAATAGGAAATAACTAGGACATATAAAATTTTACCTTCTGTTTATACAAAATAAATATGATTAAATTTTGAACAATACTCCCGCTTAATAAATGAGTTTCTATGACAACCCTACGGGTCAAGAGCAATCATCAGCATTTAAGCATTTGAAAATTTGCACGCAAGGAGAAAATTGTTTTATTACCTATATTATATAATATTTTACCGCATTTTTTTTTTTTTTTTTTTAAAAATAATTAGAAGAACGTAAATCGTTCCTTGGTTTGGTCAAACAATTATTTTTAATTCGAGTTTTTTAGTCTTTAAAGTGCACTTTTCGCAAAAATTTTCACCTAACAGTTTGCTTACTCGAGATTTGCAATAATCTAATAGAAAATGTTTGATTTCAATATTTCACTACGAAAAAAAAACCTTTTGGAAGAATTGTTATAACTGCGATAATGATGAATAGTTTAATAAAAAACTGGTTTTTATTTAAAAATTCAGAATTTAGACAGTTCTAAAGTTTAGTGCATTAACACGTGTTTTGTTACAAGCAAAATTTGATATAATTAGATATTTTGCGCTTACAATTCACAACTTATTAAAGCAACGAGTGTAGTGAGTACAACTTTTTTGTGGTAAAATTAAAAAAAATGTGTTTTGTTGTTAATTAGTTAATATTGGTTTTATCTGTGACCCATTTTGTTTCTGTGAAACTAATTTTATTTTTTTAAAGATGTTTATTGATTCTATACTGTATTATTTCATTACTATTATAAACATTAGTTACACAATTTATTATATAAAGTACTGACCACAATGCATACTCCAACTTTGGCATTTATTTTACAATTTACACTTTGCAAAAGGTGTAATCTATTAAAAGTACTCTTCTTAGTACCTTGTTATATTATTGATTGGTGTAGATTCGGAAAACTAAGCATTTCGGAAGCTCCTAGTTAAATTTACTTGCAGCAGAGTAAGGAGCTGGAATTTTCATTGATTCCTTAAGATATCAAAAATTTGAGTCTCAAAAAAAACTCGAAAAATATTTTAGTTTTTCTTTGCTTTGTATGGAGTCAACATATACGGATCCAAAGGATATCCAGAGTCAGCGAGAAGCCAATTGTGAACCGGTGTCATATTACTGCTTGAAAAATTCACGATCCGCGCTCATGTTCCATACGAAGGAGACATTGTAGCATCCACATAGATTACACGAAGTTAAAAATCGCAAATCTATTAAAACAAAAATACTCGCAAACATGCTTTAAGGACCAATTACAAGAAACTCTATTTAAAAATTTATGTTCGGCGCCCTTTGGCTTCATTATTTTCACATGAGTGGCATCCTATAACGCCTTGAATGCCAAACTTCCCGTAGAAATGTGCCTTCGATTTTAATGTTCTTTCCGCGTTTTGATATAATTTTTTTGACTGAGAACAAAGTTTTGATTCCAAAAGCGTAAATATGCTAGGTAGGTAGGCAGGCAGGTTAAGGCGGCAGTTGGGACTTATCGTCCCAGCTCACATAGGCCAAGACCAGGCCCTTTGTGATACCGATAATGGGAGTAAGTAATAAGGATATAGAAAAGACAGGAAAAATTAGGGAAATAGGAAAAGTGGAAAGTGCCTGACCATGGCTAACGTGGGATTCAAACCCACAACTTTTGGGATGTTAATCTAGTGCACTGTCGCGGAAGTAAGTTTCCTAAAATGTTTCCCACAGATTGCCTCGACAATGCTAAATCTTAGTCCTTCCCAACCGCCCTCTGATAAGAGCTGACTCCCAAAAATCGTAGTATGGTTGCAAGATGTAATGTTGGTGATATAGATGATGATCTCATGTCCTCCTTGAAAAAATTGAATATCATAAATATTTTCTTAAAAGTAAAATGTTGCAAAACATGCTAAAAATATCGTTAAATATATTAAAGAAATTACTTTCTTGGATCACTGTTGAAAAACATTTATTTACATACCTTTTACCTTTTGCAGGGACGGATCCAGGAAATATTTTTGGGGGGGTCCATATCAAAAATTACGAAATTACCCAGTCCCAAAAAACTTTTATGTAATGCGTAGCACAAGCTTAAGTGCACGTGACATAAAAAGAGATGAGCAGTCCACGTTATCTGTAGTAGAGCTGGCCTTGATGTTCAATTTGCGAGAATTAATCTTTTCGACCGATTTTCACTTACAAATCGATTTGATCGAGTAGTTGGACTAAAACTGTAGGCGCTATCAATATAAAACTGCATAAACTTACAGGAAAGGAAATCTATATAAAAAAAAGAATATTTATACAAAATTCACATAAATTTATTTCCATAATTTAAAATAACGTAAACAAAAATTCAAAGCATTATACAAGAAAACAAAAAATTACAACATAAAAAAAACAATAATTAAGTCATCATTTATTAAATTTTTTTGAGGTCTTTTGTAAATTTATGTTTTTATACCCATAAAATTGATCTTCCATAATGTACATAGAAGATCGAGCTCAGTACGCAAGAACTGATTTTATTGTCGATCGATTAAATCGATTTTAAATCAGCTCTACTCCGTATTGTTTGTGGCCAATGGCCTTGATAAAAATCAACAAAGGATATGAAAGTAGTCGTTTGACTTTTTTATCTAGAACTAGTGGGCCTAGCAGACGTTGTCCTGCCCAAACTTTTTCAATAGTCTTAAGGTGTATAAACATCGTAAGATTCTCTAGTTAGCTTATCTAGACAATCATAAGATTTTTGGATTAGTTGGCTTTTATGACTCTCTAAAAGGCCGCATGGACGACCTAAAGTATTCTTAAGAGAGCTCGCATCTCTAATAAATTCATGACCCACAGAAACTATATTTTGACCCCTTGCTTGATATATATCTCACAAACCAATACACACAAACACATCGCACACACATAGGCTTAAAACCTCCGTATTGACAACCTCTAACCCATGCAAAAATCAGATTTAAAATGCATCGACGCGTTCACGAGAACACCCGTAGCACGTAAAACATAAGTTTCTTTTATATATAATATTTCACACAGTAGAGCTGACAAACAGACGCGGACTATGTTTGTGAATGTTTTTTTGTGTGTCGAATATTCTCCTTTCTTCTTTTTATATTGAAATTCATGTATTTCTACATTTTGGTAATTTTTGAAGAGCGTCACCTATCGGACAATGTTCAAACTATGCTAAGAACCTTCCACACACGTAATATTTTATTAAAATAGGTCTGGTGGTTTGGGAGTCTAAAGAGGACATACGAAATTTATTTGATTTTTATATATATATTGTAGATACAAGATAAGTCATATCTTCGTGCGTTTCCTTGTTATAAGTAGATTTGTTACCACTGAACTAATTTTCATTGGTTTGTTTTGTCTAATTTAGTCTTTTTCAAGATTTTACCTTCAATATTCCTCCATTATTATGTTTTTGGTGCCGAATTCCTCGTTCGGATATCATAAATTCGTTTGCAATCCATTCACTCTTAGGCATTCACGATCACCCCCTGGACCCCACTGGATCCGTCTTTGATTTGCTGCCATTTTAGCAAAAACATAAAAATTTTACAGTTTTGTTCGAAAAATGAAATCTTTGAGATTTCTGTGGCACCTACGAATTTTTTGAAAGTTTCGTTGTCAAATCGTTGCCAAAAGATTTCTGTGGCACCCCCGAATAATGTTAAAATTAAAATTCGACAGCTGTTTTTTAAAACTTCTTGTTAGAAATAGTGTTGAAGATTAAGAGCCAAATTTTCCATCAACTCAGCTACCTCTAGGTAACTATCACAAATTTTTTTAGTCTTCTCATTACTTTCATGTACACACATACATACATCATAACTCATCACGTTACGTGACGATATAAAGAGCTACGCCCTAAAAAATATATTATTTTCTATTTTTACAACAAAAATTTAATTTTAGCCATAAAAATTTTCGTTTCATCAAGATGAGTGTAATTAAAAAAAATCAAGCTTTGTTTGTAATTAGAATTTTACAGGGATTAGTTTTTGCTAGAGATGTAGCTAGTGAAATGTACGAGTACAAACAAATTGCTGGGCAGCTTAAGTTTTTTTTGTTTTTGCTTTCGTAATTGTTTTTTGTAGGGTCGGTCTAAGGGGGTGTTGTCTACCTGACCATGCCCGGCTCAGAACCAGCGAACAATGTGCAAGTGAAGCCCCATAAATATTGTTTAATCGATGTTTGCTCTACGTTTTATTGCATTTATGGCGTTTTTAATGAGCGCGCCTCGTTTGGTGCCATTCGTTTTTTTTGTTTCATTCCCTGCCATACGACACAGTGCAACATTTTAATTTTATGCCCCAAGTATCTAGTTGTGTGTGTGAGTGTGTGTGTGTGCCAAATGGTATATGGCCAAAGAAAACTAGCCAAGTCAGCCAAACCAAGTATCACGTCCAAGCCAGCTTGTAAGCCGTTAGTTTTGAGGGTTTGGGGGATGGCAGCCGGAGGAGGGGTTGCAACAACAAGCGACAAGAGGCTCAATGTAGTATTTACATTGGCCCCGCACTAAAAACTCGCAAATGCGGCCAACAGCTTACAGCATTTTTGTCAGTGACTTTGAACCAATGCTCAGTTGTTCTGCCTCTTGTTGTTCTCCATGTTGTTGTCTGTCGTCTACAGACAAAGATTACACTGAGAAAAAATATGGATCAGTTTAATAATAAAAGAAAGCAAAAGCAAACTTAAAAGCCAAATCGACGATCGACATGATAGTCTAAGTGGATTTCAGAGACTTTGAAAACTATGAAGTATTTTTTTTTTCTTTTCCGAAAAGAGTACCTCACAGAGAGGTGGGGCACTGCGACCAAAAGGTCTTTTGTACCATACCCTTAAGTTAAAACAAAAGACTTTCCGCTTTACTTATGAATAGCAAAATCTTTTGTTGGTGTTGACCTGAGATGGAAGGGACTAATCCGTTCCTTTCCATGTGACAGGATCTGTCCCATACCAGCGCTGGGCAGTCACAGAGAATATGCCTGGTGGTTTCATCGTCTTCTAGACAAAGCCTGCACTCTAAAGAGTCCGATAGGCCAATTTTCTGTAGATGATATCTAACAGTGTGGTGGCCAGATAGGTAAGCTACCAGGAGCTTTAGGTCCGCTCTGCCAAGACCTTTTGTCTTAATTGCATCCAGAGGTTTGACGAGCACTTTTGCTTGACGAAGCTCCGGAAGGGAGAACCAGTATCTCCTATGTTCTCCTGCGGCCCATTTGTTTATCATGGTTTTGATCGTGGACCAACCAATACCACAAAACGGCGCAGGAGATGTAGTCTGGGTGGAGGCACCCTGTCGTGCTAGATCGTCAGCGACCGCGTTACCATCCACTACCGAGTGTCCAGGCACTCAACATAGCACGACTTTGTTCCGGGCGGACAGGGTTTGGAGGTAGTTACAGCATTCTTTAACCATCCGGGAGGAGATTCTCCAGGATGACAATGCCCTAATGGCAGCTTATTCCAAAAATATCAACAATGGGTTTTTTTATTGGAACCATATGGTAATACTTAAGACGTGCTCTGAAACTTAATATTAGGAACACCTGGAGCTCGAATCATCCAAATTCCTCTTTCTACATGGCTTATCGAATTATGAATGCTACCCAATTCTACAACAAGCTGTACCAGTAAATTCCTGCCAATTATGCGAAGTCCAATCGGTAGCGAAGCAACATTTTGACATCTTGAGATATTTATAAGTTTTTGCAATAGGACAATAAAGAGACATATCCATGTGGGTGATATTCCAAATTTTTTTAATTTTAATGCATTTTTCATTCAAGAATATAAATAGAAAAGCAAATAAACTTTAACTTGCTACATAGAAAGGTTTTAGAGGAATGCGACTGGTTTCTCCAAAGAAAATCCCATTTAGGAAATTAGGGTATATTATAGTCGCAATGTCCGGTTGAAACCGTACTCCTAGTTCTTTTGGCTGCAACTTTCTAAAATTGCTAAGCAGTCATCTGATTCAAAAAGTGCCAATTTTGGTTAGTAAGATGTTTTTGAGAACTAGGACGATGCCTGGAAGAAGCCGTCTCTCTTCCTCTTTTACCAACAACTTTCTAAAGTTGCTAAACATTCATTCGATTCATAGCAAGAAGTTCCAATTATCGTTAGGATGCCAACTTATGAGAATAGAAAAATCTTCTACTTAGAGCTTATATGGGTTGAGAAATCCATATATTCTTAAAAACAAACGGAGATAGCAATGATAATCGTTTTTCTTTGCTTAAGCCCGATTTGTTTCACTTAACTTAAATTAAAATATACCCTCGGTCATATAGGCAAAACATACCAATGTGGATTCCCCGGTCCAAGAGTTTTTTTACGATACGGAAGGGCCCGGCACTACCGACTCCATACTTTTTTCTCGATGGACTTGCATATGGGTAATCATTTTCTTAGCCAGTACTTCCGGTCCCACCTTATATCCCAAAAAATTAATAATAAATACCTACTCAGGGGCGTAGCGAGGTGGGGGTGTGGGGGATGTGACAGCCCCCAAACATCCATCAGTTGGCAAATCTCGGATATTTCACGCAATATTCGATAAATAAAAATTCAGAATCGGTTATTTGTCGGTTATTCGTTGAATCGAGTCGGCATTTTAAGGCTCATCACCCCCCACATTCAACGCTCTCGCTTCGCCACTGTGCCAACTAGACGATATACTTTTGATACTTTATACTTTGCCTAGCAAATATGACATGACATTGGTATAGTATAAAAATTTACATAATATTTATAGTTTAAATTTTAGCCTTACTAGGAGTAATACTAGATCCAAAAATGCCCAATCGCTTGAAATATTAAATAATTCTTAATTCAGTATTTTTTCTTTGTCTAAATGCCGCAATTCAAATATCAAGAGCTAGTAAGTAATTTTAAAATCATTTGGGAGAATATCGTTCCCATTAAAATTAAAGTTAAATGAGACTCCACTTTTCTAAGTTCCATCTCTTCTAGTTCAAAATCAAAATTACCATCATTTGACAAATAACCAATCGTTGATATAGAATAGGATCCTAAAGTGGTTCTTCTGCTGGTTTTTTAATGGTAAATGGCTTTTCTCATTGATTCTATTTCTTTTGAAAAGTAAGAGGAGTAATCCCATCTGGAATTAATCCTCTAAAAAATTAATAGTGAGATCTTTACATGTGAGAATGAATTAATTTTGAGACGATGAATTCCAAGTCCGGTGTCTAAAAAATACTCAGCAACTAAAAGTTCTAAAATAACCTCCAAGAACATCAAATGTTTTTTTCGATTGAGTGTTTTGAACGATGTTTTTCATATGCACGGGGTCTCTAAATTCCGAGTAACCAACAGCTCTAAGATAACCTCCAAAAGCACAAACAAAATTTTTTTTTTCGATTTAGGGCTTTGAACCATGTTTTTTATATGTTCTTGGAGTCATTGACTGAACCCGAGATGCAAAAACGGCTAGCATGTCAGTTATCTAAAAAAACTTTTAAAGTATCCCATTTAATTGGGATATTTGAGATTATGTCAGAACTCTACGTACTATGGTTTTTTCGGGCCCCATATTTGAAGTAAGGTATCCCAAAAACAAGCCATTCAGGCTTCCGAGACAACTTTCAGAACACTTCGGTTCAATCGGATTTTTTTTTTGAGTTAAGTCAGAGCCCGAGCATGCTGCGATTTTTTGAACCTCGGTTTAGGACTCATCGGCTTAAAATCGATGAGGGTAGGCACCTTGATAACCTTATGACTTGCTCAGTCGACCGAATTTATGTCTCTTTATTTTTCTTAAATTGTCACATCGGTGATGATTTCGGGGATTTTCGATGAAGGTAGTATGGAGTGGAAAAGAATTTTGATTTATTGGTTTGCTGAAATGTCTGGTGTCTATTATATATTATATTATATTCCACGGCACTCATAGTTCTAGCTCTAATTTTTCACCTTTTCCTTTTTATTCCTTTAAATCCCCTTTTCCACTCTAAGTACCAAGAGTCAAAAATATAATCACCAATCGCTCACTTACTTGCTCGACTTTTTTTCTCAGTATATATCTTTCTTATTTTGTGGAACTTATCGCTCTGTCTGGACATCGCCATAATCACATCAGCCAGCATCTGGCATTGGCATTGGCGTCGCGGGCATCGGGAATCGGCTATCGGGGATCGCGAAATTGACATTCATCAGCAATTAATTTTGTGCGCCTCGGCAACAATGTAATGGCCGGAGATTGTGTTGCCAATTGGCTCGTAAAACGCAGATTACACTCGTATCCCCGCTTGTTGTTACCATATAGTTGCGGTTATTGGCCATCTTATCGCCTTAACGGTGATTTGGCGCATTGCGCCCGCCCGCAGGCGTAATAATAAAAAAAAAAACGCATCAACAACAACAACAAAATAAAATTTGCTCATCAAAGTTTTATGGAGCATTAAAATGAAATCCGCATTTAATTAACCAGTCCAAAATGTGAGCATGAATTGCTTTGTACAACCAACAAACGAATGCTGGCTGGATCTTAACCTGGCTGGGAAGACATCAAGAGACATTTTTTTGTAAGTTTGTTGTTTTATTATGAACCAAGCTGGTATTGGCTTGTTTCGATTATGTTGGTTTTAATGCTCTGTTCTCTGAGTGCCACTCATTAGCTTATCCATATTGCAAACATTTTAGAACTATCTACTCACTGTTATTTAAATGGGATTTGGAGGTTACTTCATGTTAGGCTTTCCCATATTATATCTCTTCAGTTCGGTTCCGGACTAGAATTAGTCATCAAATTATGCCTGAATTTTCATTAGCCATATGGCAAACATTTTAAAACTCTCTGGTATTTAATTCTATTTAATTCTTCTTTTATTATGTTAAAAGAAGGAGATAGACCGATACATTTTTGTAGGTGACCTTGTTCCTCTTGCAAAGAAATGAGCACTCGCTTCCTTTTCATGCACGAATTCAGCTTTTTACAGGCCTGAACGACCAAACTGCAGGGATAGTACAGGCTAGATTTCAGAATTGTTGACAGAATAAAATTATTATTATTATTCGCAGTTTTGTCCATGGTTTTCTACTAACTTTTTCTATCTTTCTGGCAAAGCACGAATACAACGTCGAAAGAAATCTTTCTTTTTAGATTCGATGAATGAATCGATTCGCCATGGACTGGAACAAGTGAAAATGCGATGTCTGGTAAAAAATACTGGCAGGATGGAACTTCCCATTTCATTTTTGAGTCCAAAATTTTTTTTTGTAGAGATCTAACACCAAATTCTGCTGAGGATTCCTTCGGTGTGATTAACTGTCTTAAGAAAATAATTAATAAAGAGCTTTTGGAAGAATCCACCTAGACAACATAACTTGCCAAAATGTCGTGAAATTTTTTAACGGCAACTAACTGTTCCATCAGGATCTTACAATTAATGCCTAATTAATTGGATCATAATGAGCCTACGTTCTTCATAGGTATATTTGTCCGAGCTGACCAAATCAGTTCGGTCTTTTTTCCAATTCTGCCAAATCTTTGATAGATTGTCTGAATAAAGGACAGTTATAATTATTATTATTGGGTGTATAAGTGTACTGCGACCCAGGTGGATCTATTGTACCCCCTTCATGGCTTAGAGCTCTCCCAAAAGTCCTAAGGCCTGCATGCATTGCATTATTTTATTTGGACTTATAGTGACTACGGTCTCCGGTGGGAGAACGTACATGCTCAGGAGCTTGTTTCTTTTAGCGACGAGTGCCATACATTCACATTATACATGCGAACAAGTTTCTTCCTCCATGCTACAGAAGCGACATAGTCCACTATCCACTATGCCAATTTTGTTTAGGTGGCTGCGGAGCCTACAATGTCCCGTTAGAACACCCGTCATGATTCTCACGGTGTTCTTCCCGTGCGTTATCAATAATTTCCGAAGTTCTGTGTATAGCCCGAATCCGGAGTCAAAATTGTTCCATTACGTCAGGACTTTGAGATATTTGAGGTTTTGTACCTGAAAAACTACATTTTTTTCCTACTTTTGAGGTTATGTACGGAAAATTTTTTTTGGCTATTTCTACAGTTGCATCATGAATTAAAGAGTTCAATAGATTAATTACGATTACATTCGCAAAGTTATGGCTATTCACAGTAATCTTTGAGAAGTCAGCCTTTGAGACAATAATTTTTTTTCTGTGCAATTTCTATTGAAAATTGGCACTAAGGTGTTTATTTTTCTGACTTCATATTCGTTCTCTCTAATAACTCAAAGTCCTGATGTGATGAGCCAATTATGACTACGAATTCGCACTCTACATAGCAAATTACTTTGGGAATGACCCTTAGCTTTCCAACAACTAAGCCACGTTGACCTGTATAATTAACTCTTCACATTTTGCATTATAGATACAGGTTCGAAATTCTAAATTTTGTCATAAGCTGCAGGTTATTCTTCTCACCTCAACTAGAGCCTCAACAAGGGATGCAGAAAGAATCTTTGCTTCAGCGTTTTCTTTGTTACATAAAATACAATTTGTAAAAAGAGTCTAGAATTCTTAAAAAAAAATGTTATAGTAATAAAGTAAATCCTTTGGTTTTGCCGGAATAGCTACGACTATAGTATCTTGGGTTTCATTGATACATAAGAAAGTCCTATCGAGGCTCAAACATGAAATCCAATAATGTCCTTGAAGATAAAACTTTTGGTAATTACTTTAATTACGTTTGTTTCGTAATAATGGATATAATAATAAATCAATTACTAAAATTGGCCAAGACTTCCACGAAAAACACGCACTCTCGGGTGGGTTGTGGGTCGAGATCAACAATATGGCCGACTTGCGCTAATGGCCGTCCATGGACGACACTTTGGGGGTGTCTGTTTGTTTTTAGTTGTGTGTGGGTTGTAATGTGACCAGTCATATTAAAAGCCTCTGGACAACCACCAAGACCAGTGGCAATTTATATCATTGAGTGGGTGGTTGCTTATTTTGCTGCTGTCTATTGTCATGACGTGGCTGCACAGCTGTGCAGTGTAAATAAATTATGCTGGACAACACCCAACAGATACTCTATGCCGAGATACTTCCGCCAAACTGGCAGCAGCAGCGGCAGCAGCCAATCAATACAACTCCAAGCAGTTATTGGAGGCAGTGAAAGGCGTCTTGTGAGCATTCAACTTACTGAAAATTGAATCATGCTGCAACCGGCAGACAGAAACCAGAATGTTGCAGCCATGCCTGCCACAAGTTGGCAACTGGAAGCCAGTCAGCGTCCATTAAAAGCAATCGACGCACTGCAGGAAACCAAAGACGCAAATTGCTGGTTACTGCGCGCGAAGGAAAACCCAAACAGCCAGCCAAAGAGCCAGGCGATAAGCTGTGCTGCCTTTAAAGAACCGATCCAAAGAAACAATTGCCTGCCTGTTGGAGGCAGCCCTATACAGCTGGACGACGTGCCACATCACATTGTAAGAGCCTTATGAAGTTGTGGATTTTTCGTTGGTTTACTTAATTTTCATGCTGACTGCAATTACAAGCCGTAAATTTGTCAAGGCGCGATAAATGTGCAACAAGGTATGTTGGGGGCAAGGGCATTGGTGGCATGTAGCCACCAGCCCCAGCCACCATGTATGCTAGTGGCAGGCTAATGCATGTAATCTGCCAGTCAACACCCTGCCAGATCGTCGAACTTGTTAAGCAATTTGGTTCCTTGTTGGCCACAGCTGCCTAAATTGATATATGTGCTCTCGTACACGGCAAGGATATGATCAATATAAAAGGAAAAAAACGTTCAGATAAACTAGTCTGGTATTGATTGAGAGATATGGACAAATAGGGCACAACATTTTTGCGGAATCAAATTTTATACGAGAAAAAAAGGGAAAAAAGTCGAATTAATTTATGAATTTACGAAAACTATTTATTGAAAATCTGTATAAACATGGGGGCTCCACCCACTGCTAGCTTCGTTCACCAACCTACGTTTATTTTAGCTTGCCCACAGATATTCATATATAACTATACTGAAGTGGCTTTTAATGATGATCAAGAATATATATACTTTGTGGGCTCAGAGAACCGGCGTCATAAACATCTTCTACCGAGACAATTTTTGAAAATTTTCAAATAAGAGAGTCACTTTAAATATTCTCAAAAAGGATGACGACTTCTCATAATATTGGCTTTATATTTCCGGGCCTAAAAATGATTCAAAAATTGCTAACAAAACAATTTTGTACCTTGGCTTCCAGCAAAAATTTAAATTTAAAGAACTTTATTATTCTGGGGGTAGTAGGACCCAGGACCAAATATTATGAACCTCAAGGCAGACAGACCAGCATTTTCCAAGCTGAGATATGTGCTATTGGAAGATGGCAAAATTCAATCTGCAAAAGAACTACCATGAAATGGATATTTCCATCCTGTCTTATAGTCAAGCAGCAATAAAAGCATTAATTAAAGCCAAGATTACATCAAGGCTGGTTAAAGAAGTGAGAACATTACTGGATAATTTAGGATCCAGGAATAAGCTCACGATTAGATGGGTTCCAGGGCACAACAATATTCCTGAAAATGAACTAGCAGATAAACTCGCAAGAACCGGTGCAGCAACACCCCTAATCGGTCCTGAACCAGAATGTGGGATTGGTAACCACGTGGTATGGGACCTACTAAGAATAGAGGAGAATAAAAAACGACTTCTTCACTGAGCGCAGATACCAGGGCTTAAACAGTCAATAACCCTCCTCTCCAACTACAACCGTAAGAGGTTCAAAGTCATGATAACGCACGGAAAAAACACCGCGAGAATCATGACGGGTTTCAGACGAGGACATTGTAGGCTCCGCAGCCATTTAAAAAAATTGGCATAGTGGATAGTGGACTATGTCGCTTCTGTAGCATGGAGGAAGAACTTCTTCGCATATAGTCAATGTATAGCACTCGCCGTTAAAAGAAACAAGCTCCTGGGCATGTACGTTCTCACACCAGAGACCGTTGTTACTATAAGTCCAAATAAAATACTGCAAATAGGCCTTAGGACTTTTGGGAGAGCTCTAAGCCATGAAGGGGGTACAATAGATCCACTTGAGTCGCAGTACTTATACACTCAATAATAATAGT
>JBAMAX010001136.1:0-109393 GCA_037043745.1 Chymomyza amoena
CCCTATGGGAGCTATATGATATAGTCAACCGATTTTGTTCGAATTTGGCACATTGCCTAAGTGCTCTAAACAATTTCCAAATTCCAAACGCCAAATCTGGCTAAGATATCTTTATTAAAAACGAAATAAAGCGAATTTTGCTTTAAAAAAGTTATTTTGGCCGATCGCTCCTATGGAAGCTATATGATATAGTCAACCGATTTTGATCAAATTTGGTACAGCAGCTGGGAACTATAAACTTTTGGATACCAAATTAGGTTACGATATATTCATGAACAAACGAATTATTCATCTACAACTTTTTTTTTTGTCAGTGTCGTCTCAAACACCCATATGGGGGCTATATAGTTTATCCCCTATATCAAAAATAAAATAAACTTATGGGATCTAATGTGAAAGTTTGGTTGCTCTAGCTCTTACCATCTCTGAGATCTAGGCGTTCATACGGACAGACAGACAGACGGACGGACATGGGTATATCGACTTCTCTATTCACCCTGGTCATATTTTAGGTAACTTTGGCGTATCTCCGACGACTCCTTCTATATGTTACATTCATTTTCGGCTTGCTCAAACTTAATATACCCTTTGGACCATACGGTACAGGGTATAAAAATCAAAAAAAACATATCTTAACAAGGTTCGAAAAACCCAAAAAAAAATATATATAATTTGGAAGGTCCCGATAGATTGTCTTACAATCAAATATTGGAAGCGTATCAATGTGGCACAAAATTAGAAAACGCATTTTTTATGATTTTAAGCTACTATTTTTTAGCCAGAAAACTTTGGTAGCAATGCACGATTGAATAGACTTGATTGGAGAAGTTTGTACCCTTAACGCAGATACATCTTTATTACATACAAATGACTTTTCGCGAAATAAAGTGTTGAGGGTGCAATTTTATTGAATTTTTGCATCAAATCGTCATTCCGACATTCCAATACACAATATCTTAAGAACGATCAACTGTAGAAGGTTATCTAGTATACTGCCTTTTTGATTTTCTCGGTGAATTTGACGCATAAAATCACATTACCATTTTCTAAAAAAAAAATAATTTTTAAATATCGACAAAATTCATTTTTATTTTAGAACTATCGGTAAAAAATCGGATTTTGCAATACAATCATCAAAATCGGGGAAGTTTGGGGGAAAAGTGGTGCTTCACTTATTTTCACCGATACTCTTTTGAAAATTCCACTAAAATATTTTATGGAGCATTCGTGCTGTCGAAATCATTTTATTTGATCATACTTTAACAGTCATATTTTAAAAAACTTGTGTAATATATAATCTATAAGTACTATACTATATTTAGTCATATTTTGGGTAAAAAGTTTCGTATCTATAAATAGGTATATATATTATTCAAAAAAATATTAGCCGTGCTCCGGAAAACGAAAAATCAAAACGAATAAATTTTGTGCGTTTTTGCATGCTCCCAAATTCGCTTTCGCTATCTACTCATATTTCCCCCACTCTTTGTTAGCCAAGTTCTACACCTATGACAGGGGGATTTTATAAAGGAATTTCCATTTACCATTTATGCAAGACATGCACCGTTTATGCAAGTATTGAACCATGTTTGTGCACGGGAAATTTAATGTGCTTGGTATTTTTGGTTTAGATTAGAAAAAGATAATTTAAAATAATTTTCTATAAATATCTAATTTGAAATAGGCATAAATATAATCTTAGTTTATCAAAGAAAATATTGAAATTAATTTCTTATTTGTGTTAATTTCTCTTGCAAGAAAGAAGTCGGCTTAGAACCAGATAAAAATTGAATTTTGGTGAAATTGGAAGCATCAAATTCAATTCCGAAGCACGTCCGATTATAATTTTTACTAATCATAATGCTGCTGCAGCTCGTCCAATAGGTTTGTAAGCCAATTTAGCAACTGCTGATGCAGCAAATCCCTATTGCACTTTCTTTATAGCCACGCTGGTTATTTCCGCCTCCTTTAGCTGCTCATCTGTGGTTGAGTTATAGATATGCTTCAAGTACAAATTGAAATAGTCGGTATAGTTCATGGGCGTTTGAATACGATGTTTGCGTACTGGCAGACGCGGCGACAAGGACAACATGCTGGCCCACTGACCGTCACAGAGATCATCATAGCGCAGCAGTCCAACCTCGTGACCACCAAGATCGCCTGGACCGCGACACATGGGCTGACCATCCCACAACTTGTCCACATATTCGCGTAACCAGCGCGCCAAATAGAGCACACGACAGTCACAGTGCCAGGGATTTTTGTCCAACTTGACGGCGACCAGCTTGTCCAAGCCATGCAAGGCGCCGCTGGGCAAGTACTGCAGCTTATTTGAGTCAATGCGACTTGGAAGAGTTTCAGTTAAAAAATATTATTCTTGCTTACTTTTTTGAATATACCTACAGTTTCTCCAGATTAACCAAAGGTTCAAATGCGCGTGAATCGAAATATTTCAAAACATTGTTATTGAGCATAAGATTACGCAGGTTGTTAAGACCCTGAAAGTCATCGGCCTCCAGTGTGGTCAAATTATTGGAGAACAATGTTAGGCGGGTAATTGAGCTACCCTGTAAAAATAAATCAGCCGGTATGCTGGACAAGGAGTTCTGACCCAGAAATAGTTCATTAAGATTCTTTAGCTCAGCAAAGGCCTGTCCATCAATCTAATAAAATTAATAATGATACAAAATTACAGCCCCATTAGGAATAATTATGTACTTACGTGACTGATGCGATTAGTCGTCAAGTCCAGGGTGACCAGATTTACTAGACTGCTGAAAATGGTGGCCGTAATGGAGGTAATGCGATTGTTATGCAGCATGAGCGTACGTAGACTTTGCAGACCCGCAAAGAAGTCATTATCAATGGTAGCTGGGGGTTATAAGAAAGATATATTTTTAAAAATTTTAAAAATGAGATTCTCGGTGGTTATAAAGCATATTATAAGGATATTATATTAGACGATTCTTTGATTTCACACCCTATGAGCTCTATAGTTGGTTTTGTGTCTTAAAAACCCAATTTAGCAAAAAAATAAATATCTAAAAAGCATATCTTAACCCTCCGCTTGGCACATGGGTTCAGTTAGACCTTTTTTATTTTAAATTGTATTTTCATTTTAATTTTAAGATTTTTCCTAAATATTTATTTTCTTAAAAAAACTTGAAGAACCTTGCATTACGGGGATATCTATATAAATGTATTTCGAAGGATTCCTCGATCTGGCTAGACCCATGTACCAAACCAAAAGTCAACTGAATATTTGCCAAACGGAGGTTAAGTCGATTGCTCGAGAAATATCTTGATCGGTCTATAAAATTTTTCAATATTATTATAATTTTTTTGCTGGGTTGGTTTCGCGTATAACGCAGAGACCTGGGAGATTCTCAAAAACTATCAAAAGTATTTTTAATATAATCAGGGTGTCTACAGAAATCTGCATAAGCATGTACGTCCGTCATTCTGTCCGCATATATTCCAAAGATGATAAGATCTAGAGTAACCAAACTTTCAGATTCCTAATCCCTGGTTTTGTCACGGGAAACAAGTTTTTTTTTTATATATCCCATATATTTTTATTTTCGTGGTTATCTCAGGTAAGATTTTCAGGTCTCGACAACAGATCTCAAAAACGACGTCTTTGGAATATAATTCCATATTTACTTTGCAAAAACAAAATAAAATAAAAAATTGATCTCTTGAACTCATAAATTAAAGGGTAAGAGTGGTGGTACTAAATAATGACAGACCTGTACATAACGTCAAAATTTGGAAAAAACTCAGTTTTTCGGGTATCTAACCTCAAATATCTCACAATGCTGATGATGATGGTCGAACTCTGACCACTGTTTTAGACTCTACGAAGCTTTTTACTGCGGAAAAAACCCTTAGCTTTCCTACAAAATACATGAACCTGGTATTCGTAGTCCTGTGTTATCCCTTCTTAAAGGATACTTGCCATCTCTGTACCTACCAATTTGATTCCAGCCAAAGTCCAGCGTCTTCAGCTTAGTCATATAACGCACACTGCCAGATTTGAGCACACTTATTTCATTACGCGAGATATCCAGTTCCTCCAACATGAACTGATCCCGCAACAAACTCGGTGGAAAGTTCCTGATCTTATTATCACACATATTAATGACCGTTAAACGTTGTGCATGATAAAAAATGGAGTCCGGCAGCAGCGTTATAGCATTCTTGCTAAGATCCAATAAATTTAAATTGCGCAATTTCCAGAAAGTGCGCGCATCAATGTCCTCCAATTGATTGCTCTGTATGCGTCTGGAATTAAAGAAGTCTCTAGGCAAAAGCTGCGATTTATTTAAGCTTGCTTACAGCTGCACCAAACTATCCAGATCTTCAAATAATTCAGAGGGCAAAAAGTCCAAAACATTATTGGATATATCTAGCTGCTTGAGTAGCGTCAAACCACGAAAAGTGTCCTTGTGCAGCGTGGAAAAGGAGTTCCTTGATAAATCACTGATGGAACAAGCCAACTATTAGCTTGAAATTAAAAAAAATGTTGTGCTGTCCAACTTACATGGAAACCATATTCATGGGTATGACTTGTGTAACTGGCACGGACTTTAAATTTGTATTCCAGCAGATAAAACTTTTTGTATCCGGATTACAGCGACACACGCCGGATGTGCAGTGATTCCATTCAATGTCGCTGCCCGTAGCCAAGCGCCAAATGGGCTGTTCCACAGAGCGTAACCTGCTCTCAATTTGACGCACTCGTTTGCTTAAATCCAAATCCGTCGTCATGGACTTGCTCTGAGTATTTTGTTCATTGGCCATTTTGCGCTTACGCCAGCCAGGACCATTAGGATTCATAGGTGGCGAAGAGAGCGTGGAATTCGGCATGGCCTTAAGCAGCATCAGCAGCTGCGAAACTATCTGCAAGGACTCACAGGCACTCAAGGTGCAATTCGTGGCGCCCGAACTTATGATAGGCAGCAAATACTTTTGACGAAACTCCTCCAGATTGTTTGGGGTTTCCTGTGTACCGCTGCAGTGCAGTAGAACTGCCAACAGCAGCAGCAGCGTGAGTATCTTTAAACACATTCTTGATCAAACTTTGGATAAACTGTGGCCACAATGGCCTTTGGTGCGCCTATTTATGGGTCACTTCAGTTTGCACATTAATTGGAATAATTTGAGAAAATTTGCATTTTTGTTTTTACTCTTTTCTAGCAATTACCTTAAGTAGTTTAGATAGCCCCATGGGGGTACGTGGCACAAGATTTCGAAATCTCGGCCGGCTAAACTTTAAAGCGTAGCGCAATCTTAAGTCGCATATAATCAGGCTGGTTCTTATGACTTTCGCTGGTTTTGACCTTTGGGAGAGTATATTAACTGTGTGATGCAGCTTGCAGCGTTGGACCAGCAAGAGGTTAGGATTTAATATGAAAATTTTTTTATAAGGAAAATAGGAATAGAGAACTCTTGGAGATCCGATGTATATTGTGCATAAATTCCTTGTAATCGGAGGGCCTCAGGCTTTACTTTGTATAGTCAAAACTGGCATTATTATTTTTTTTTTTTTTCCGAAAAGGGTACCTTATAGAGAGGTGGGAACCTGCGACCAAAAGGTCTTTTGTACCATACTCTTAAGTTAAAGCAAAAGATTTTTCGCTTTCCGCATGAATTGCAGTAGGTTTTTTGTTGATATTGACCTGAGATGGAAGGGACTAATTCGTTCCTTTCCTATGTGATAGGCTCTGTCCCATGCCAGCCCTGGGCAGTCACAGAGAATATGTCTGGTGGTTTCATTGTCTTCTAGACAGAGCCTGCACTCTGAAGAGTCCGATAGGCCAATTTTCTGTAGATGATATCTAACAGTGTGGTGGCCAGATAGGTAAGCTACCAGGAGCTTTAGGCACGCTCTGCCAAGACCTTTTGTCTTGATTGCATCCAGATGTTTGACAAGCACTTTTGCTTGACGAAGCCCCGGAAGGGAGAACCAGTATCTCCTATATTCTCCTGCGGCTCATTTGTTTATCATGGTTTTGATCGTGGACCAACCAATACCACAAAACGGCGCAGGAGATGTAGTCTGGGTGGAGGCACCCTGTCGTGCTAGATCGTCAGCGATCGCGTTACCATCCACTCCCGAGTGTCCAGGAACCCAACATAGCACGACTTTGTTCCGGGTGGACAGGGTTTGGAGGTAGTTATAGCATTCTTTAACCATCCGGGAGGAGATGCTCCATGAAGACAATGCCCTAATGGCAGCTTGGCTATCTGAAAAAATGCATATGTTTGCGCCCCTAGTTCCCTTGAGGAGGATATTAAGAACGCAAATCTCTATGGCATGAATCTCCGCTTGAAAGACGCTGGGTCAGATGCCCATTGCGGCAGAGATTCTGGTGTTAGGTCCAACGATTCCAACACCTACACCCTGCTCAGTTTTGGACCCATCCGTGAATCATTGTTGCCGGGGATTTCCACAGGGGCTGCCATCATCCCAAGTGTCCCGACTAGGGAGAAGAGATCTTAATTCTGGCATTATAATTTATTTGTTAGTAAATAAACGTTTAGCTCTTTTTTTGTTACTTTCGTAAAATATAATAAATATAATTAATATAATTAATACAACACAGACGCTTCCTAAAATAACATAAGCCACTTCATAAGTCTAAGGTGTAAATTAAATCTTGAAAATAAAATCCAGAAATAAGCCATCAACTTACTCTATATACTACGAAAATAAAAATCAACTATAAATATAGCACCCAGCCTGAAGGCCTTTGTTGCTCTGGCTCTAAACTATTTGTTCCGTAGAATTAATTCTAAGGTACAATATTAAAAAAAATAAATAATTAATATAAACAAAATATATTTATAAATAATTATAAACAAAATATTTTACATAGTTCGTCTTTACCGATTTGCTTACATTATACAAAAATGGATTAGTTGCGTTCGTGGTCAATGCGATCATTTACATTTCTGTGTAGTGTGACCGTATGTTATAACTTAGTTTTATGCCGCTAGGTGGATCATCAACTGATCAATGTTAAAGATCCGCTTACCCGCATTTGACGCTAGATGGCGCATGCACAAGTTAAATGTAAAATCGAAGATATCTTCAATTTGATTTAAATATAATGTTAATTGCAATAGAGTATGCAATTACCAAAAATTAAAAATTACAAAAAAATAGTAATATTATTTTAAACAACTTAATTTAATACCAATTGTTTAAAGTAATATTTCAAACAATTGGTATTAAATTAAATTGCTTAAAATAATATTTCTATTTTTTTTGTAATTAGAAATATTATTTTAAACAATTTAATTTAATACCAATTGTTTGAAATATTATTTTAAACAATTTAATTTAATACCAAGCCAAACCTCCGAGCGGCTGCCAGAATATCTGGCACTATTTTCGATGCCGACAAAGTAAGATGGGCAATTGGCTCCTTTGAACCTTTCAAGGCACCTGGTAGGGACGGAATTTTTCCAGCACTTCTCCAGAAATATCTGGATTTCATCCTAAACCCACTGATTTGTCTGTTTAGAGCAAGCTTTGACTGGGGATATATACCTCACTCTTGGAGAAGAGTACGGGTTGTCTTCATCTCCAATTCTGGCAATAGGCCAATAGACAAGCCCAAGTCATACAGACCAATCAGTCTAACCTCATTCCTTCTGAAAACAGTAGAGAGACTTCTCGATCTGCACATCAGAAACAAACTGCATGCCGCGAACCCGCTGCATCCAATGCAGTTTGAATATTCCAAAAGGAAGTCAACAGAGGTTCCCTTACACCACCTAGTGAGCAAGATTGAAAATGCTTTCGACTCCAAGAATGTGCGCATTCCTGGATGTCGAGGGAGCTTTCGACAACACTGGCTTTGGTTCTATCTCTAGAGCGTTGGCCCGTAAGAAAATAGAACCAAATGTGACCGCATGGATTGAATCCATGCTCCGACAGAGGGACATAACTTCATCTCTAGACGGTACAACAGTCAGCATAAGAGCTGTAAAGGGTTGTCCACAAGGAGGTGTGTTATCTCCCTTGCTATGGTCTCTCGTAATCGATGAACTTTTAACTAAGCTGACAAGGCTTGGTTATAAGGTCATTGAGTACGCAGACGACCTGGCCATCATAGTGACGGGTAAATACGACAGCACCATCAGGGAGATGATGGATAATGCTCTTTAAATTACCCTTAACTGGTGTCTAAGTGCAGGGCTTAGCGTCAACCCCCAAAAAGCTGTAATTGTTCCCTTCACGAAGAGATACAACTTGCAGCTTCAAAACCTTTCTATAAACAGCACTGAGGTGGAGTATTCAGACCAGGTCAAATATCTAGGTGTGGTCCTAGACAAAAGACTCAACTGGAACTCCCACTTGGAACAAGTGCACGCCAAAGCTACTCGAGCCATGTGGGCCTGTAGAAAATTCTTTAGCAGCACATGGGGCTTCAGCCCTCGTATTATAGAATGGATATACCGTATGATGGTACGGCCTATCGTCACATATGCAGCCCTTGTGTGGTGGCCCAAGACGCAGCAAACTGTGGCCATCAATAAATGCAGCAAACTTTATTTTATTTAATTTTTAAGTTTATTGCAATAATAGCAATAATAAGTAAATTTTTTTAAAAAAACCATTCATTATTAAAAAAAATAATTTTTAAAAATTATAATAAATAATAATAACGTTTGCAAAACGATGATGCACCTATTGTTTTAAAAATATTTGCATTTTCACTGTCTTAGTTTCATTAATTTTAATTTCTTTTTTTGGCTTTAGGTTTTTATCCACATTGTTTTCCTTTAAAGTATAATTTCATACTCATTTTAGCCCCATATAATTTTGACATCTTTTTTATTATTAAATCACTCCTCTATACGATATATTGTATACATGCTACTAACCCATGTATAAATATTTTGGTTAATTAAGAATAGAATTGAAATTATTTGAATGATGCGCTTAGCTCAGATTTATAGATCATGCTTACCTTTGAAATTGTAGCTTTTTTGACATTTTCGAAATTTTTTTTACATATTCTAATTTAAATCTCTTAAGAGCTTCACAAAAAAAATTCTACTCTCCAGTTTCCATTAAGAAAACCATATAAATGGTCCGCCGTTTTACTAATGGGTAAGTGCGAATATTATTAAGAACTTTAACAAATAAAAAATAATAATTTAGTAGTTATTGCAGTATTAAGTAAGTGCAGAAATTGGATCAAAATATTCATATTTTCCAAACGTATTTACATACTTTATGTGTAAATATGAACTTGATTCAAGATGCGAATATTTTCTATCAAAATTTAAAGAGCTTATTACAAATATTTTATAATCGTTTTAAGTATTTTGATATCTCAATTTAAGTTCAAGTTGGAATACCAAAAAATTATTATGTCAAGAACAATTTTTAAGAAATTTTGAAATTTGAATTTTGGGCTTGAAATCGAAATATGTGAAAAAAGACCGGAATTCTACAGCTTAGGATTTTCTTTCTTGCACCCAAATCAAATATGGATTTCCTAGTACGAAATATTTTATATTTTTTCTCAGTCTAGACTATATAAAAATCCATTTTGAAATACTTAAAAATAGTTGATTTGTCTGTATAAGCGTGCATATTTTACATTGATCAAAAGTTATGATTTTTAAATTTAGCTACGATTATGCAATTTTTATGAAATGAATATACCCTTTAATTTAAGGACCATAGGACACACCTTCAATATGGTCAGCAGCACAAAATCAATTAGTATAAGAATGTTCGTCCGCATGTCTGCCTACACGAACGTCTTTCATATAGTTAGAAGAACCATTTATAATATATTTATATAGTCTGTTAAAAGTCTTTATTTCCGAAGAAATTAGATTATTTGTTTTTTTCCCGACTCCAACAAAGAAAATTCTAATTACACTAGTTTACTAATTTTGAATAATTTTAGTATCCTTATTTCATTTCTGTAGTAAAATGGCACGCTAAAACCGAAAATGGTTTACACATCGATTATGCTATTTATGCATTTATATTAAATTTTTCGTAATTTTTAGTAAAGTTTTGAATAAAATTATATTTCGAAGGGAAATTAAAAAAAAAAATTTCGTACAGTTTGATCGATTACGAGATATTTGTTTTAAACTAGACACTTTTATACAATTATATAATTTCGAAAAGTGTTTGTTTTGGAAATATAGTCGTGTGTGGCTATAGTGAACTAATTATTGGAAGGTCTGTTCACAGTATCAAGGCTGTTTATTAAATCTAGGTTCAAATTTTGTGGCATAAAGTTCATTTTATTGGTGCAAAATTGACATTTGAGCAAGATATCATTGAAATATATTTGTACGAAAATGAAAATGTAAGCAAAACAATCAATAATGTCAATAAACAGCTGATTTTGCAGCAATCAACACCAAAAGTACAATTAAGGGGAATACCCGCTTTTGCTTCTGATTCATTTTTGTGTTTTTTCGATCGTTTTTGGTAGAAAATGTCTTCAAAATTTGGTTCATTACCAGGTTTTCGATTGTAAAAATTTACATATAGGGTTGTTCACTATGCCGGGTGCCAACCACGAATATCTCTTGAAATCAGTTCCGGGAAAAAATGTAAACAATTTCAAAACAATTTTTGGATACATTTTGCTCTAAAGTAGAATTATTTCAAAAATTATAGACATCTGTTAAAAAAAAATCCACTTGCCTATTATTTACTTCAAATTCATTAATTAAAATGTAATGCAAATAAAAATCACTAACTAAACTTTTTCTATTAGGAATTTAAGAAATTAGGGGGCTCCGCTACTATATATTTACAAACAAACGAAACACAACGAATTTTGTATAAAAAACGTTTTTGGACCGATTTGTCCTACGGGAGCTACATGATATAGTCTGCCGATTTTAATAAAATTTAGTGCAATGCTTAAGACCTATGAAAAATTACAAGTGCCAAATTTAATTTCATTACAAATTTTGTTCAAAAATCGATTTTATGGAAGATCGGCCCTATGGGAGCTATATGATATAGTCAACAGATTTTGTTCAAATTTGGTACAATGCTTTATTAAAAAACGAAATATAGCGAATTTTGTATAAAAAGAGTTATTTTGGCCGATCGGCCCTATGGGAGCTATATGATATACTCAAATAATAAATATAAAAAACTTTCCAGTGCCAACATTTTTTACGATATCTTCATAAACAAACGAATTATTCATCTTAAACTTTTATTTTTTTCGAGGTCGTCTGAAACACCCCTATGGGAGCTATATAATGTAACCCCGATATCAAAATAAATACAATAAACTTGTCTCCTATTAAATAATATGGGATCTAATGTGAAAGTTTTGATACTCTAGGTCTTATCATCTCAGAGATCTAGGTGTTCAAACGAACAGACGGACATGGGTAGATCGACTTCCCTAGTCACCCTGATCATATTTTAGGTAACTTTTTTGTGTTCCCGACGACTCCTTCTATATGTTACATACATTTTCGGCTTGCATAAACTTAATATACCCTTAGTACCATATGGTACAGGGTATAATAAATAAAACAAAAATTATTCATTATGTGCCAACAAGTCGTAGAGGACTTCTTCAACCCTACAGGCTACAACAAATTTTTATCTATATGGCATCTTACCCAGAATTGATCGATTGTATATTAGTGCGTAAGAGTATGTGAACTTTGGTGTGCCTTAGTTACCTTATCTCTTATGTTGTTGTTGCTATTGTAATGCGATAACGGTGACACAGACGACTAAGCGACAAACGACGCTGACGTCGACTTCGACGGCGACGACGACTGCGCGAGAGAATCTAATTGCAATTTCAAGCAGTCAAGAACCGCAGCAACAACAACTACAACAATAACAAAGCAATGCTCACAATAAGATATCACAGTGGGTTTGTGTTTGTGTTTGTGTGAGTTGGCATTATGATTGTACGCTTTATTATTATGGCCGCATAAGAAATAATTTCCAAGTTTACGTTTCAGTTGAGCGCCAGAACACAGCTGGAGAACGTGAGCGCGGCGTCACTCCATTCTTCAACAGAATCGAAACGAAACGAATTGCGAGTATCATCAAACACATCTTGACTCGGGGATTGTGATTTTTATACGCCGCGCTTTGTGTCTTCTGTTGCTGCTTCTGCCTCGTTTTGTAGCATGTCAACATCGACAACGTTTGCGCATTGAGCAACTGCAGCAAGAAGCAGAAGGTATTCTTTAGTCTAGAAATTTAATTGTGACAACCGTTTCAAGTTTTTACTTTATTGAGTTCATATTTGTGCATGTGTATGGGTAAGTTTTGAGTGGGCCGTTGAGCAATATTTGCTAATTAGCTGAGACACTCGAGCAGTATTACGAAAAATCACACGCTGCGTATGCGCAATCTAAATGGAATTTCAGTTTTTTGACAGAAAAAAATATGTAAAAGTGCGGTGTATAGGGATTACCGGTCTCATTAAATATATGCACATTAAATATTTTGATTGTTAAGCATATACCCTAGATAATATTAATGAGTTAATTTGTTTGTTTGCAAGCTTTTGACAAACAAAAAGCTTTGTTTACCTTGTAGCAAATGTGAGTAATTAAATTGTTCTATGTGGGCAAGTGCAAGTGCAAGCTGTCACTAAGGCGGTCATTGGACGGTCATTGAGAGTGTAAGCGGCAAACACAATGCAAGGGCAACAAAAAGACAAGCAAAAGTAAGGCATACCATTTCCAACTGGGCATAAAGTCATGTAAGCACTCTAGCGCTCAGTTCTCAAGCGCTTAGCGAAAAGCTTCAGCTTAAACAGCTGTTTTGATAAGCAGCTATAGCTAGACTTATGACCCCATGATCCAACTATTTTAGGAGGTGCGCTAATCCGTTATTCTCATCTCTTCGAGAGCTCGTGACGTCATTGGTTTAAGTTTTGTATAGAGTGTATACACATTTTGTATTTATTTTTTTTGTTAGCTTTATATTTGTTCATCTAAATTTATTTAACTTGGCACTAATGCGAATATTAGTTCATACAAGACGTAACTTATAGAAATATTAGACTTTTATAAACAAAAACAGCTTGGAATAACCAGCAAAAAGATATACTTATTTGAATTTAGCACAGCTGCTAAAAACCCGAATTGCCATTATTTGACTATGGTCTTTTAGTTAATATGAAGAACTACTATGTACCTCACTTCAGTCATATAAAAAAGTGTTTTTTGATGTTTGAAGATTCGATTTATCTAACAAAAATTGTATAATATAGTAAAAGTAGAGATTAGTGAGCCCGGCAGACGTTGTCCTGTCCCAACTCTTTAAATACTCCTCAAGTGTATAAACATGGTAAGATTCTCTATTTAGCTTATATAGACAACCATAAAATTTTGGTTTAAATGACTTTCATTACTCTAAAAACTTAAGTAATCATAACAGAGTTCGCATCTCTAATAAATTCATGCCCCACAGAAACTACATTTCAACCCCTTTGCAACTACTCTTCTGTCTGCACTTAATGTCCAATACCACGTGTTGAACAATTTTCTACTATGCTATATTCACAAAAATGCATATATCTCACGAACCAATACACCCAATACACATCGCAATAAGCTTAAAACCTCCGTATTGACAACTTCTAGCACACGCAAAAATCATATTTGAAATTCTTTAACACGTTTATGAGAACACCCGTAACACGTAAAACATTAACATTAGTTAATCAGACAATGTACACAATGCTACACAAAAAAAATAAATAAAAAAACATTTTTTGAAAAATTAAAAAAAATGTTAGGGGTGGCAACCCCCTCCTTACAAATTACGCAAAACTTTTTGTGCTATAAACCTTCCACACACTATAACAAACAAAATAAAAAAAAATTTGGCAAATTTATCCACCCGTTTAAGAGTTATGCGCTCATAATCGTACAACATTTCATTTTTATACATATAGATAAATCTTTAATGTGTTTAATCATAATTTTATTTTTGAATTATGCATTTCTTAAACTTATTTTACAAGCTAGAATTGTCATGGCAATTATTTAAAATCTTATACTCCCAATTCTCATTAATTTTTACAATATAAGTTTTATTTTATTTAGTACGATTAAAATCAGATATTTCCTGAAACTTTAAAGAAACATATTTTTATTAACGTAAGTATTCTTTTAAAAATTTTCTTTCTTATTTATTTTTATAGTAGCTTCAAGTTTTTGTTTACCCGATTTTTTGTGAAAAGTCCAGAACTGAAAATAATATGAGACTGTGCGAAAGTTATACACTGCGTATACGTATTTTTTTTTAGTGTAATATTTATTTTCAAAAGTTATTATAATAGTAAAGATTTGCGGCTAAAACATATTAAAATTTTTCTTGTTTTAGCGTCCCCTTGATAATGATATTAAATAAATTTAATATTAAATAAATTAATATAAAACTATTATTCATTGATTTTTCTTAAATTGCAATTCATTTTTTGATCTGTTTGTTTTTCACAATAATTTTTTTAAATTTGTATAATACAAAAAAATTATAATCAGACTTGTTTCGATAAACGATTTTTTTGTCAATAACTTCAGCAATACTTAAATAGCTTCGATAAATTTGTAAAGGGTCTAGCTGTATAAGGTACTGGAAACTGCCCACAGCGATTTTTGAAAATTAATGATACAATTCGATGCGAAAAAAAATCTAAGTTAGCACTAGGGATGCACACATTTTCTTAAAAAAAAAATATGCCAATCACCATTTTTTTTTTTAAACACGTGTTTTTATACGTTCTTTATATGGTGTGAATTTAAATCAAATCGATTTGGTGCAACAATGTTGAAAAAAAATAAACCGCAAATTTTTTAATATTTAAAAAAAAAAAGGCGGACGTAAAGTCGGGCGCGGACGACTTTAGGATACCTTGTACCACTAGCTTGTAATAAAGTCCGATTTCTTCACAAAAACCAAGAACAGAAGAATTTTTAAGCAAAAATTTTTTTTTGACCGATCATTTCTATGGGAGCTGTATGATATAGTCAACCGATTTCAATAAAATTTGACACAATGCTTAAATACCTTAAAAAAGATCTGAATGCCAAATTTATTTCAAATATCGTTACAAACAAACAAAACACATCGAATTTTGTATAAAAAACGTGTTTTTGGACAGATTGGTTCTATGGGAGCTATATGATCTAGTCAAACGATTTGGATTAAATTTAATACAGTGCTTAGGAACTATAAAATACTCACGAATGTCAAATTTGGTCTCAATATCTTAACAAACAAACGAAACACAACAAATTTTGTTAAAAAATCGATTTTTTGGAAGATCGGACCTATGGGAGCTATATGATATAGTCAACCGATTTTGTTCAAATTTGGCACATTGCTTAAGTGGTCTAAAAAATTTCCAAACGCCAAATCTGGTTGGGATATCTTTATTAAAAAACGAAATATAGCGAATTTTTCTTTAAAAAAGTTATTTTGGCCGATCGGTCCTATGGGAGCTATATGATATAGTCAACCGATTTTGATCAAATTTGGTACAGTGATTGGGAACTATAAAAAACTTTTGAATACGATATCTTCATAAACAAACGAATTATTCATCAAAATCCCTTTTTTTTGTCGAGGTCGTCTCAAACACCCCCATGGGAGCTATATAATTTATCCCCGATATCAAAAAAATAAAATAAACTTGCCTCCTATGGAATAATATGGGATCTAATGTGAAAGTTTGGTAACTCTAACTCTTACCATCTCTGAGATCTAGGCGTTCACACGGACAGACGGACAGACGGACATGGGTATATCGACTTCTCTATTCACCCTGATCATATTTTAGGTAACTTTGGGAAGTTTAGTCGCAATTAAATACACGTGAAAAACATGTTTTTTTTAAATTGAGCCGCAACGCGTTAAGTTTAAAAACTGAAATTTGGCATACAATTTTTTTTTATTTGCCACTTTGCATTGAATTGCATCATTACTTTTCAAAAATCGCTGGGGGCAGTTTCCAGTACGTAAATATAATTAAAGAATATTAAAAAATATTTTAAAATTATTTACAAATATTTCGGCGATTTTTTTTAAGTCCTCTTGAAAAATTCGTTTTGTTGGAATTGGCAGCACCAGACATTCTTTTCAAAACTAATCGAAATAAATGGTTGAGATTCGTTTTTGGGAGCATGGCTAAATAAATATGATTTCACAGTTTTTATAACTTTTAATTTTATATTGTAAAAATTGTAAATGAAAGCTTTATATAAATGTCTTTTGAAATTTGGTAAAGTTACAATAGTTGGCAGATTTATATGATCTATATATTTAAAAACACAAAAAAAAACATTCAACTGGTAGCACAAACGTTTTTGAAAGATCATTGTTAATAAATATTATGTAATATTGAGGCATTGATAGAATGGTATTTATGTGGATTATAAACATTGTATTCCAAATCTTAGCGCAGAAAATTATTGAATATTAAATTACAATTAATAAAATACAAATTAGCGCAAATTTTAATACTTTCAAATTGAAAATTGTTTTCATAGCCTTTATTTATTTTAGTTCAAAAATAAAACTTAAGGGGTCCCGGTGGTCTAGAGCTCGAAAATTTAGGGTATTTTCAGAAATTTTTTTTGACAATAAAAAAAATGAAAAACGATATTTAAATTTTTGAAGCTTTTTATTTAACTACTTTTAAATACAAAAATAAAACAAAAAAAAAAAAAATTTTTTAATTTTAATAATTTTAAAAATGTCGTTGAAGTTGACCCTCCCAAAAAATTGGACCTGGACGGTGTTGTCCATTTTGGCTCTTCTGTTTATTAGAAACACAAAAAACTAAAAAAATTATTAATCAGTATGACTGTAGCTATGTACCGAAATAAAATAAAAAAAAATAAAAATTTGTCAAAATGGAGCTATTTTGAATTTGAAACTCTAAAAATCGGGTTATTTTTTTCAGTTTTTTAATTAAAAAAATACGAATTAATTGAAATAGTATTATGATTCTAGTTCGGGCGACAGCCGTTAACAACATATCAAAATTTCAGACGATTCGGTTGGATAGTTTTTTTTTCGACAACATCAGACCAAAAAAAGTAGTTTTGAGATAATTCTGTTTAAAGCTACACTGATCACCAATGCGACCATTGATGCCGCAGCGTGACGAATCTGACTCTACTTGCTGAAATGGCTGTAGAATCGAAAATACTTGGAATATCCTTCCAAAAAAATCCTATTCTTAAAAGCCTATACTTTCGAAATATATGGAAAAAAAAATTCGATTTTTCGAAAATTCTAGACCACCGGGACCCCTTAAATTTTAGATATTTTTAATAAATTTCAATTTTAAATGCATCTTTTTCATAGTCGCTTAAAAAATATGATTTATGATTATTTTACTTTTTTCAATTTCACATTTTTATATGCAACTCCTATTACTAACAAGCTTCAGATCAGCAGCCAAAGCAGTAAGTGCTGAAAGCAATAGTAAGACACAAAATTTCCAACTGGGCATTAAGCCGACAGCTCTAAGCTTCGAAGCTCTCTCGCTCAAATTTTGCCAATGCGCTGAGCGAAAAGCTCAAGCTGGAACAGCTGTGCCGCTACGTAGAGTAGCCTTCAGAGAGAACTCTCCGAGTAGCCTTCACACTGCGCACCCACACACCGCTAGACAGCTGACTCTCTTTGCTCTCCGCTTTACGCTCTTGTTTACGTATGATAATATGATAAGCTGGCAAGTGCCAAGTAGAGGCGAAGGTGAAATTTTAGTGCATTTTAAGAAGCGCGCGACTCACCCAACTAATTTTGAGTTGTTTGTTCACCTATATTTTATCAATACCAAGATAAGCGTTGAGCAGGTGTGAAATTATTTACAATTCTTAAAATTTCATTCTCTTTTTGCGCAATAGGCTGGAAAACCGCAGTCATAACTAGCGGCCCATACATGACACGTTGTTATTGGCAGATACACCTATAGACGAGTATAATAGCAGTCATGCAGAAACTTCGCGCATTGTTGCCGGGTCAGCAGACATCAGCACAGGCAGCCAGTCGTCATTCTGTAGCGCTGGAACCGGAGATTGGCTTTCAAATAACCATAGAAACACAAAAGCCAGGTCAAGCAAGTGATCAAGAGCGGGTGCTGAGAAATGCGGTGCCCGAGTTGAATGTGCATTTAATTGCAGCACGACATTTGCCCTCACTTTTTGGTTTCAAAATTGTGCAGGGCTATCTGATAAAGGTAAGTTGTACGTAAACACATTTCAAAAACTGTAGTTACTCTTATCATTATTTTTAGGTCAAACTATTTCCGGGCAGCAAACGCTTGGATAGCAGCATACAGACAAATACTTGGCCCAAATTTAATGAAAACTTTAAATTTCCCTTAGTGCCTGATATCAAGTAAGTCCAAACGCGTTGAGTAATTCCTAAGTTGTTACACGTCTTTAATTTGCACTTACAGACCCTCACTGAAACATGGTTCCGCCTTTGGTAATCGTCGCTCCAGTAACAGCCAAGTGCTTGGCGAGTCTTCCACGCCTGAGGAACTTTTTACCGGTCAATTTGTGGTGTTTACTGTTTATGCACTGCTGGAACTGCCCGCTGCTGTATGTTTTATACTTAATACCTATAACATTTAAATCTTTTATTTATATCTTAAATTCTTAGAGCTTTAATCGTTTTAACAAAACCTATCGCTCGCTCAAAGATAAAAGCTCCAACTTTATGCAACGCATGATTGAGTCTACGCCAGAAGAGTCTAAAACTCAAAATGGTACAACAGCTGCTCAAGCACAAAAATCTAAGAGCATGAAGAAGTCCGAAAACCCCAGAGATGCCATGCCGCCATTGACCATTAGTGAATCTAGAAGAAATATTGGTAAGTGTTTTTGGCAGTTAAAAAAGGCTATAATGATGTAAAGCTTTGTTTGTGTATTACAGGTTCTGTTACTTGCTATTTAGAGCCAAAGTTATTTAAGCATAATTCGCGTAATGGTACTTATACCACAGAGGAGCTTTGGTTGCCAATTAAAGATATAACCACTACAGTAGCAAAGGCAACGCCTCTTAATAATAATGTAAGTAAAAAGTTTCCAGGAAAAATCGGTCATGGTGGTCAAGTTTTTTATAAGGTTGCTTTATTTCAAAAGAGAAAGTTGGGAAGGATCTAAGAAGAGTTATGCAAAACAAGGCAGTACTAGGTTAGAAAAGGTTACACAGGCCGACCTCTGGGGGGACTCACACGTAGGCTGGATAGTCCTATAGTCCTTAGCGGTACTGTATGATGCGGTTGGTGTACATTGCAGGTTAGTCATCGAGTAGGCGCGCATGCTTGGCGAACGGCAGAAGCTTTTGGGGTGCCCTGTCGGCTGCCTCTTCCAGTGAGGTAAATCAGGGTTTTCATAGGTATTTGAGTCTCGATGTGCATAGGGCGGAACAGCGGCAGATGAGGTGCTCCAGAGTCTCTTTGACATCTGTCTCCCTACATTTACTGCTTTCGTAGCTGTCGGAAATGCCCAGCTTCCTAGCGTTAGCTGCAGTCAGGCAGTGACTAGTCAGTATACTCGCGACACCTGGTGCTCAGTCTTTTCTTGGGAGTTTTAGAATATACTTGAGCTAATTTGTTGTTGACTTTCTTGCACCTACAGCGAACTATTCTGCAGTTTGTTGTGTTGTACAACCTTCAGCCTGATCTGACTACAGCGTCTTCTTCTGCTCTGTGGTTAATCGTCCTTAAAGGAACCTTTAGATCTTCAAGTGACGGTTGCCCTGATCCGTCTTGATCTCCTTCCTTTGCGAGCCTGTCCGCTGTTTCATTTCCATCAATGCACTGGCTGGGAACCCAGAAGATGCACATCTCTTTCTGGATGCTTAGATCATCTAGTGTCTCCCTGCTTGCTAGTACAATTTTGGAAAAGGCTTGCCGGGATTTGATTACTGCTTGACAGTCAACAAAAACATTTGATCGGCTCTGCTTGCCTTCTTTACGGCGAGTATCTCCGCCTGGAAGATGCTGCAGTGGTCCGGTAACTTGAAAGATACCACCATGGGTGGGTTTATACAGTATATCGCAGCTCCAACGCTGGACTCCATTTTGGATCCGTCTGTGAAAATGTTTATGGCTCGTTGGTTCATGCCGATTTGCCAGTCATCAGGTCTTATTAGACTGAGTGATTTGTAGAAGTTGCTTACTGGGATCATATAGTCCGTTCTATTCTATGTTGTCCTATTATGTTCAGGGAGTGGCAAGTCACAACGCCAGAAAACCTTATGCCAGAAACGATATATGGCCATATGGCCGTTTTAACAGGGACTTAAAGCCAGACATCGATTCTGGCGTTAAGTCCAATTATAAAACGGAGGGGGTGTACTTCCAGTATTGCTTCTAGGGTTTTGGTTGGAGTGTACTTTAAAGTCCCCGTTATTACTTGATATGTCTGAAAGATTATAGGATATACTATCATAAAATTTTTATAGGAGGTGAAAACCCAAATTTTAAGATATTTCTTTGTTAAATGTAACATTCTTGTTCAGGTAAAACCCGCTGCTTTGAAGTTTTTTTTAAGATCGGTAGAAAGATGGAACAATTGCATTTGGAAAACCTTTAGTAAAAAAATGGCGGACGTAAAGTCGGGCGCGGACGACTTTAGGATACCCTGTACCACTAGCTTGTAATAAAGTCCGATTTCTTCACAAAAAACCAAAAACAGAAGAATTTTTAAGCAAAAATTTTTTTCTTGACCGATCGTTCCTATGGGAGCTATATGATATAGTCAACCGATTTCAATAAAATTTGACACAATGCTTAAATACCTTAAAAAAGATCTGAATGCCAAATTTATTTCAAATATCTTTACAAACAAACAAAACACATCGAATTTTGTATAAAAAACGTGTTTTTGGACCGATTGGTCCTATGGGAGCTATATGATCTAGTCAAACGATTTGGATTAAATTTGGTACAGTGCTTAGGAACTATAAAATACTCACGAATGTCAAATTTGATCCCAATATCTTAACAAACAAACGAAACACAACAAATTTTGTTAAAAAATCGATTTTTTGGAAGATCGGACTACTATGGGAGCTATATGATATAGTCAACCGATTTTGTTCAAATTTGGCACATTGCTTAAGTGGTCTAAAAATTTCCAAACGCCAAATCTGGTTAGGATATCTTTATTAAAAAACGAAATGTAGCGAATTTTTCTTTAAAAAAGTTATTTTGGCCGATCGGTCCTATGGGAGCTATATGATATAGTCAACCGATTTTGATCAAATTTGGTACAGTGATTGGGAACTATAAAAAACTTTCGAATGCCAAATTTCGTTACGATATCTTCATAAACAAACGAATTATTCATCTGAAACGCTTTTATTTTGTCGAGGTCGTCTCAAACACCCCCATGGGAGCTATATAATTTATCCCTGATATCAAAAAATAAAATAAACTTGCCTCCTATGGAATAATATGGGATCTAATGTGAAAGTTTGGTAACTCTAGCTCTTACCATCTCTGAGATCTAGGCGTTCACACGGACGGACGGACGGACGGACGGACGTCTGTCTGGACAGACGGACGGACGGACAGACGGACAGACGGACATGGGTATATCGACTTCTCTATTCACCCTGATCATATTTTAGGTAACTTTGGGGTTCCGACGTCTCCGACGTCTCTTCTATATGTTACATACATTTTCGGCTTGCACAAACTTAATATACCCTTAGTACCATACGGTACAGGGTATAAATATTGTGAAAAAAAATGAGAGAAGAAATTAGAGATGTTAAGTCGCTATAGAGAAAAAAAAATCACGTTTGGTGGTGTTTGAGCTGTATCCGATCGTATGACATACAGACAGGACCGATGAGATGGAGGTGGGATGGTGGGGTTACTCCCAGGCCCACAGTTTTCTCAGTTCTTAGTTTTCTCATTTCTGTCGTACTGTCGTGATTTAAGCTAAAGGTGTAATAGACCGGCACTGTTTCCCCCTAGGCCCGGTTTTTCTCAATACGGACCTGTAGCAAGATCTTAGAGCCAAGAGAACTTACCAAATTTTCTTTGTTTTATAGAGTAGATTTTGTACAGTGACATTTTTTTGTTTGTTCCCAGTTCGCTGAACTTGGTTTCGGGATTGATGGAATTAGCTTATCTAAGTTAGTCTATTCATTGATGACTTAATTCCAAACTTCTATGACTTACAAACATTTGCATAACATGGCGCATGAAGTATATTAAAATCCACTAAACTTTTTAACTACTGCTTTTAACTTGCTTATGACATAATGACCACGACCTGACCCAAATTTGAGCACCAAGTGCAAGTTGGCTTGACTTTTAATGGCAGTGAAAGTAAAGACAACAACCACAACGAACAAAACTATGAAAATAAACAAAAATAAGTATAATAAGTGCTTGGTATAATAGCCCCAAACTTAATTTCTTTATTAAAATCACTTCAGCTAAACAACTCACCCAAAGGCGTTGTGGAGCTGGCACTGGAGGTGCGTGATCTCAGCGAGCCACAGCAGCAGCTGGAGCAAGCCGACGTAGTCAATGAGCCCGTGGTTAGCAGCACAACTAGTCCGGGTAACAGTACTCCGCCACCTACCAAGAACTGGCAACGTATGACCGCTGAGGTAAAGCGTAAAATGGGCATTAGCAATGCTGCCAGTCCGGGTGCAGGACGTAATCTTGTGCTGCGTGTTACCACCTCACGCATGCGCTGCTCCAACAAGGTTAAGGATGAGCTGGAGGCCACTGCGGGCAGTGTGTATGTGAAGACTACTGTCTTTGAGCATGGCATCTATGTGGATGCCTGGAAGTCGCCCAATTTCTATCCCTCATTGTCCACCAAATGGGATAGCGCTGGCGGTGATGAAGCCACATTAGAAATACCCTTACACAGCCTAGATCAATTGGACAACATGGTGGTGCGTACAACGCTGGCAACCAAGCTGAAAATGGGCAAAAAGCTGGTATTGGGCACGGTCTATGTGGGTGCCAGTGCACAAGCCTCCAGCACGGGTCTGGAACAGCTGAGATTGCTACAAGATTCGCCGGTTAATGAGCGCATAGCCACCTGGCATTGCTATCAGTAGAGGGAGAGCGCGTGAGAGAGAGTATTTAAAAGTCATTCAAGCATAGCAAAGCTAACATTTTAGCATGTAATATCTAAGTGTAATACCCTTTCCTTGAACTTGTAACCAAAATTTTATACGCTTTTGCGTATTTTTTGATTAAATTTATGTGTTGAAGTTATTTTTAATTGGATGCGTTTTTGGGATTTGTGTTTTTTGATAAGATAATTATAGCCAAAGCGGTTTCGGTCTAACGATAATTATTTAATTTCAAAAAGGTTTTAGATAATGGTTTTGGCAGTTTAACAGAGTGGAACTTACATTTTTTGCCGGCGGTTTAGGCTTGAAATTATATAGATCTATTGTTCAATTAAGAAATTTCATTTTGGTATTTTTTTAAACTATTTAAGCGGTTCATTTTTTTTAAATTTTTTGTATACTACCTTGATCAAAAAGTTCCCGGAATCATCACGGTTGCATTTGGGTTCTCTTTTTTTGTATTAAGTTTTGCGTTAAAAGTGACGCAACGACATTGGAAATGATACAAAATTGTTTCGGCAAGGATACTCTGTAGAAAAAGGACATTTACCATTGGTTAGTTAGTCCTTCAACGATCATGACCGCGTGGTAAGCCATCGACATCGAAAGCAGTCGAAAACATCAGCACAATCAAAGAACCAATGACCTTAAATTGCAAATTGACTATTATATAGTTGACAGAAGAGTTGGGATCCGTTCAAGACATTTTGGCAAAAGATTTGGGCGATAGACGTGTCGCTGTAAAGCTGCAGCCGAAAGACCTTAAATTCATGCAAAAATAGGATCCGACCAAAAAACATGATTTTTAGGACCATTTGGGTAAAAATAAAATGAATACCTTCTAACAACCCGCGAACTCACCGGATTTTTCCTCCTGCGAATTTTTCCTATTCGGTTGACTCAAAAAACCGCTGCGTGGAATGCGTTACAGCACCCGAGGATCAAGCGCTGGCATTAATGTGTTGCAGTCGATGGGGAATTTTTTAAAGGGTATTTTGAATTCTTGAATAAATTTCGGGAACTTGGAACTTTAAGTTAGAGTTTAGTTTTAGTCTTACACTGCTGGTCGGGACCTTCAATGATTTCTATCAAAAGCTTGCACCTGATCTCATTCCACCTAGCTCTGTTGGCGGCTGCCTTGCGAGTTCCATTGGAAAGCCATTTTAGCTACGTTGTCGTCCATTTTGCGTAGTGTGTGGTCGATCCAGTTCCACTTTGGTCTCTTGATAATGGTGTTTATAGACCCATTGTTGGTAAATACAAAGAGATCCGTATTATAAAAGATAGTTGGGCAGTATTTGATGACGAGGACATAATCTTAGACATTAACCGTAGAGCCGTAGAGCACTACTGGCATCAAGCTGCAGTAGAAGATTTCAAATTTAGTGCGAAATTATAAGTCGTGGGAGCGCCATACTTTGAGCAGTTTGTGGAAAGCTGTTACGTCGATTAAAGCCCTTCCGTCTTGAGAAATGAAGCTGCCCAGATAGCAGAATTCCTCTACGTACTTGACAGTTGCAAAATTTGTTTCGTTATGTCATAATTCGTAGTGCCATAATGCTGCCGTAAAATTACCTAACCTTCGTAATATTCCGAATAAATGTATCAGCAACTCACCTTTCCATAAGTTGCCATTGTCTTAAATTTATTTAAAAATGAGAGTGTCGAAATTTTATTGTATAATGCATCAAAAATTATTTTTGGAAAGAAAAACGTTATGATATGATGACAAAGTTATTAATTTTGGACCGCTTCTTCTACAAGTTTCACCAAATAGGGTATGTATATTTTTTCACTGAACAAAAAGTCAACTATTTGCGGTTTACAAGAGGTAACTAATTCAAACTGATAAATAATAATAAATGTATATTTTTTTTGTTTGAACAATTAAATAACAGATGTCCAATACAAGCTCAATAGAGTAATCGTCATTTTCTAAAGTAAGGCATCTGGGTTACCTATCATCTTTTGTTATCGTACATTTACCATCCCAGAAATAATAAACAACATCATCGATGATGTAACTACAATTGAAACGTTACTTTTGGAAAATGTTATCTTAAATTTTGACCTTCGGGTAAACATGTCATACACCGTACGTTGAAATCACTTTGTATACCCTCTACCTATAGGTACAAAGGGTATATTTAACTTGTGCCATGTATATAAAGGTCCAGAATCCTTAGCATAACCTCGGTTATGCCTCGATTGGGCCATGTTCATTTGTCCGTCCGTTTGTATAACCACCAAAATTTCGGAGATACGCAGCTTTACCAGCTCGTGCGCGTATATCTTCAGAAGATGAAGTTTGTTGAATTACGTCAATATCTTTCTAAATTTTCTAAAACCGCTGTATTGAATGCATCTGTGTGTTAAAAATGAACAGAATCGGTCAAATATAATAGAAGTTATAGTCAAAAATTAATAAATTTCACTTCCCCCTGCATCAGTATTTGGCTCTACATAGTCAGATTTAGTCAGATGAAACCTAGAAGCACCAATTTTGGTAAGATTATTTATGAGGCCTTAATAAACAAACCCATATCCAAATTTAATCGTCCCGCCACAACCGTCATTATTTCTCCCACAGACATATTTAGTATACTTTAAATAACTTCTTTGACGTAAATTTCGATTTTCATCAAAATCGGTTAAAAATTACGGAGTCTATAGGTACAGATATGGATCCGCATAAAAAAAAAACAATTGGAAAGAACTTGGAAAGAATGTGCAGAAATGTAGGTACTTATTTTTCGGTTAGGGTGTTGCGCTTAAAATTTGTCCATAGATTGGCACGACATATCCTTCAGGCTTCTAATGACTTTGACTTCTGTAATTAGGTATTTAAAGGCCTACAAGAAGCATTCAATTGGGTTTGGCATGATGGACTCCTTTGCAAGGTAGAGAAGCTTTTTAGGTCCAATTTAGACGATCGTGTATTCAAGGTCAAGATACGACACACTTTTTCCTCCCTTGGTCTAATGATGATGAATTATATTACCACATCGTTTATCTGTTGATACATTTTAATAAGTGTGAAAAAGATGCGATTTACAATTTTTGTAAAAGAAATACTGCCTAATTTAGGGTATAAAAAAAATAAAGTATTAAAATACAAGATAAAATATAACGAAAAACAAATGCAATCATGAAGTTGTCATATACGTAGTAGCGCTTGAACCTGTTGTGAATTGTAAGCGATTTTTTTATTTCATTTTTACTATAAATTTGAAACTTTTAAACTATTTTCTTTAAAAAAAAGGAAACTGCAGGTAGGAAGGCACACGAGTACGTACAGTGACAAACTCAGGTATCATAGCAGCGCGATTGCCAGCAATTTACTACAAGATAGGCCTCTTGGGCGGCTCAAAAAACAAGGTTTTGCAAAAAAGATTTCAGTCCGGATGAGTCTCCAAGTGTAAATCCTCGTGCTTAGCGCACAAAGTTTGGTTTTTTTTCATTATTATTTGTTATTGTTATGGTACATTTTCTATATTAAAATATACATTTCAAATACATTTTAAAACGTTAGCTGTTCGTTATAATTATATAGATACAAGTAAATGATAATCTTGCCGTTTTAATGGAATTTTTAATTAATTACAAAAAGCTAAGAATTGAAAGTACTTCTATATATAATAATAAGTTTGTTTGCTAAATATAAGATTTTTATGGAATAACACTAATAAATGATCAAATTCAAATTAAATTATAGTCAACAGATTTTTATCAAAAAGCTTAGACGAACTGGACGTGGAATACCCAACGTTTTTTTTTAAATTCTGTAAAATGATGGTATAGCTAAATATACAATAGCATCTTCTTCTATATACTTTAAAAAAACAAAAATTTTATAAATATGTTACAACACAGCCAGGCCCTTTTACTTGAACTCATCAATGTTTAAACCACTTGTGAGTTGTAAGTAAACTTTTTTAAATGAATTTTATTTTTGCTATAACTTATATTGAATTCTAATATTACTTTTTGTTTATTAATAAATAATAATATTATTAATATTATTAATATTATTAATATTATTGCCAATAAATAAATACGTATAAAAAAAGCTACAACTTTGCTGTTTTTAAAAGATTAAAAAAAACCGAGCTTGGATAGTTCATAATCATAAATAAAATATGTAATTAAAAATAGTTTTGAACTAAGAGGCTAGGGAAAACTGAAAAAAAAAATTTTAAACAAAGAATTAAGTATTCCAAAAAATTCGATGCATAAAATAAATTTAAATCGAGAATAAATTTTTGTATTTCAGTTTCAATTCAAATTCTTTACTTACCATAATATTTTAATTTTAATTGTTATTGTTATTATTATTAAGAGCTTACCTTCCATTAAAGCTTTACAATTAAGATATTTTTTTATATACATTATTTTCCTCGATTTAATTGTTAGTTACTATGAAAGTGGGAAATAGCCTTTAAATATGGTATTTTAATTTAGTTCGCTGTTGCACAAACAAATCTGGGATTCCTAGTAATAATAGTAAAATTTTTTGAAAGCAAATAGATTTTTTCTGTGCACTGGGAGTGTTTTGGAGATTACTTTAAAGGGTACGTAGTATATTGGAAATACTTCTTAGATCAAATGAAATAGAAACAACGCTTTTTTTTGGCCACATATAGATAAGTGAAGAGAATCAATATGGTCAAAAGGAATTTGTTAGTTCAAAATTTTCCAGCCATAATGTCTAAATAGAAATGGTAGCTAGCTGCTTAAGTTTTAAAATTGCTAATTAAATTTTTACAAATTCCATAATTGTCCGCATATATAAAAAATATATCAAATATTTCGTACTTAAAACTAGGAAATTCACGCTAGATATGGGTGGAAGAACGAAAATACTGAAATGTAGAATTTCGATCTCACATCAAGTATTTCGATTTTAAGTGCGAAGTACCCGAATTAAGAACGTGATTTCTTTAAAAATTAGGACGCAATGTTCTTGAAATTAGTAAACCAATTTATTTTAATTATATTTCAATCTTAAATTGAGATAACAAAATACTTCAAACAAAAATTCTTGAAACAAGCTCTCAACATTTTGATCCAAAATATTTGCATCTTGAATCAAGTCCATATTTACTCTTTAAGTGAGTTCGTAATTTACTTGTATCAAATTAAAAAATACTTGATTTGAGCACATTTATACTTGAATGAAATTTAACCTGAAATTTAAAATAAGAAATATTCAATCTTTAATCAAGATTTCGAGATTTCGTGTCAAAACATTGAAATCTTGAAATAAGATTTTTCATCTCATTCATACAATAAGATCGATTATTATTTATTTCAGTTTTTTTTTACCCTGTACCGAATGGTACCAAGGGTATATTAAGTTTGTGACATATAGAAGGAGTCGTCGGAGACACCCCAAAGTTACCTAAAATATGATCGGGGTGAATGGAGAAATCGATATACTCATGTCCGTCTGTCCGTCCATACGTATGAACGCTTAGATCTTAGAGATGGTAAGAAGTAGAATAACCAAACTTTCACATAAGATCCCATATTAATCCATAGGAGGCAAGTTTATTTTATTTTTTTTGATATCGGGGATAAATTATATAGCTCCCATGTGGGTGTTTGAGACGATCTCGACAAAAAAAAAGCGTTTTAGATGAATAATTCGTTTGTTCATGAAGATATCGTAACCAAATTTGGTATTCAAAAGTTTTATAGTTCCCAGCCACTGCAGCAAATTTGATCAAAATCGGTTGACTCTATCATATAGCACCCATAGGACCGATCAGCCAAAATAACTTTTTTAAATCGAAATTCGCTATATTTCGTTTTTAAAAAGATATCACAACCAGATTTGGCGTTTGGAAATTTTTTAGAGCACTTAAGCAATGTGCCATATTTGAACAAAATCGGTTGACTATATCATGTAGCTCCCATAGGGCCGATCTTCAAAAAATCGATTTTTTAACAAAATTTGTTGTGTTTCGTTTGTTTGTTAAGATATTGGGACCAAATTTGACATTCGTGAGTATTTTATAGTTCATAATCACTGTACCAAATTTAATCCAAATCGTTTGACTAGATCATATAGCTCCCATAGGACCAATCGGTCCAAAAACACGTTTTTTATACAAAATTCGATGTGTTTCGTTTGTTTGTAAAGATATTTGAACTTAATTCGGCATTCCGATCTTTTTTAAGGTATTTAAGAGCTGTGTCAAATTTTATTGAAATCGGTTGACTATATCATTTAGCTCCCATAGGAACGATTGGTAAAAAAAAATGTTTGCTTAAATATTCTTCTGTTTTTGATTTTTGTGAAGGAACCGGATTTTATTGCAAGCTAGTGGTACAAATGAGGGCAAAACGAAGTATATGCTGTCGACAAGTAGGGACGTGTGGCGGCTTGGGTCCCAGATTACGGCCGACAGCTATTCTTTCGATGTTGTCAAGGAATTCATCTACCTTGGCACCGCCGTTACCACCGACAACGATGTCAGCCTGGAGATCAAGCGCAGAATCACTCTTGCCAACAGGTGCTATTTCGGTCTCAATAGGCAATTGAGTAGTAGAGACCTCTCTCGCGCGACAAAACTATCACTCTACAAGGCACTCATCCTGCCAGTGCTTCTTTACGGCGCGGAAGCCTGGACCGTGTCGCTAACTGATGCAGCCGAGAATGCAAAAAGGTTACCGACTAGTATTTTTACTACCACTCATATTATGTAATAAAAAAAACTTTGTGTCTTCAAAGGCTCTAACTTTTGCTTCTAACGAAAATCTTCACTTCCTTAGTGCACTCCGCTTTTATTGTGGCCCTTCCCAGTCCAGATTCCCCAGCAATACCCAGTTTTCAATTACCATATGGCACTCGTACCACTGTGCAAGCGAGCGGAAAAAACGTCGCCGCAATGTTTGCGACGTTTTTCAGTTGGAATTATTCATACGCCGTCAGTCGCTGTCGCTGCTCAGCGCGCACTTTTTGGCTCGGTCGTTTGCTCATTCTCGAGAAAATCGGCGACGCGTTCGGTTGTGTGGCGGACAGCGGCAGCGGACAGAAAGAAGTGTTTCCAAAAACAAAATAAGATATAAAATAAAAATAAATACAACATTTCCCCGAGTTCCGAGTGCAGCAGCAGAAGAAGCGTTTGTTTATGGTGAAGCTGCAAGTTAATGGTTCGAAATAGTCTCAATGTAACTAAAAATAAAATGCTGTCAAAAATGAGCTGTGAAGTGCTTGCCAATGTGCAAATTATGTGCTGAAAAGTTTTAGTGCGTTTATTATTAAAAAAAAAATTGCAAAATAAAAAAATTTAATCCACAAGATACGAGCTACAAAAGTGAAGCGCAAACAGAGCTTAAGCTGTATAAAAGGTAAACGGCCTAATTGCTAATTGAAAGGTGTCTAAAATTTATTAACATGCAAATAATAAAAAAATATTTTTTAAAGAACTTTAAGTAAAAATTTGAAATATTTAAGTAAACTAAAGTGGCAGTTCGTTGATCGCGATTTTTGTTTTATGTGCATTCCAATTGCATTTGGCGCAAATTGAAATTGAAAAAAAAAATTCAACGCAGATAAATAAAAAATTTTATTCATAAGGCAAAAAGTTTAAAAAAAAAATTCAGTTTATTTGAAATGCATTAAAAGTGCAATGTGTTGGAAATGTGGCGGCATCTTTGGCGATTGCATCGTCATTGACTTGTTAACTACACGTGTGCGTATGTGTGTGTGTCGGTGTGTGTATCTATGTGTGTATCTATGTGCATCTATGTGTATCTGTATGTAAGGCGAAGCATGATTTATGATGCCAACATCCGCTAATCATCGTCGGATTCAAATTCAATGCGTATCATATTAAGACAAAAACAACAAGCTGCAGAATTTACTTTATAGTTAGATAAAAAACGCGCGCTCGTCTAATAAATCTTAAATAATAAATATCTACAGTTTATATAAAAACTATCGAAGTTCGTATACGCTTGTAGTTCTGTAGGTTATCTATTATAGAGATTCGCATAAATTTAGAAATTCTGACTTATTTTGATATCTTCAAAAATAAAACCTATTTGGGTTTTATTTCAGTCTTATAAAAATGACGTACGTAAAGTCGGGCGCGGACGACTTTTGGATACCTCTGTACCACTAGCTTGCAATAAAATCCGGTTCTTTCACAAAAACCAAAATCAGAAGAATTTTTAAGCAACAATTTTTTTTTGACCGGTCGTTCCTATGGGAGTTATGTGATATAGTCAAACGATTTCGATCAAATTTTACACAGTGCTTTAATGCCTTAAAAAAGATCTGAATGCCGAATTAAGTTCAAATATCTTTACAAACAGACGAAACACAACGAATTTGGTATAAAAACTTTTTTTTGGACCGTTTGGTCCTATGGGAGCTATATGATATAGTCAACCGATTTTGATCAAATTTAGTACAGTGCTAAGGAACTATAAACAACTTACGAATACCAAATTTATCCCAATATCTTAACAAACAAACGAAACAACAAATTTTGTTAAAAAATCGATTTTTTGGAAGATCGGCCCTATGGGTGCTATATGATATAGTCAACCGACTTAAATCAAATTTGGTACAATGTTTGGGAACTATAAAAAACTTTCGAATGCCAAATTTGGTTACGATATCTTCATAAACAAACAAATTACACTGTCCAACAGTGAAAAAGAACTTTTCAAGTGACCTAGTGTACGTTGTAGGTCTTGACGAGTAGATCACGATAGTGTTCATTTCCCAATGTAACACCCCCAAAATCGGAAGTTATCGCTAAAACCGTTTTTCGGGTACTGCGATCACTCCCACTATCACAACGTCGCCATTTTTCAACCGATTTTCGATTTCTTTACGGCTTTGGAAAGAAGAAGATTTAAGCTTTAAGATGATATACACTTGTTTATACTTTATACAAAGCAACTACGAGATTTCTTAAAAGTTATCTAAAATTTAAACTTTTTTTATTCGATTTTCACACTTTGAAGTCATTTTTATATAACATTTTGTTAAAACACCTTTACTTTTTTACATTTAATCTTAAAGAAATATTAATTCCGAGTAAGAAAAGTTATGGTTTATTAAAATCGGTCGATAAATGTTTAAGTTACGACGCTTATTGAAACAAGGAAATTTCAAATTCCATCGACAAAAAAAAAGTTTTAGATGGATAATTCGTTTGTTCATGAAGATATCGTAAACCCAATTTGGTATAATGCTTAAGAACTATGGAAAACTTACAAGTGCCAAATTTGGCCGCAATATTTAAAAAAACAAACGAAATACAACAAATTTTGATAAAAAATCGAGCCGCAAAGAAACGAAAATCGGTTGAAAAATGGCGACGTTGTGATAGTGGGAGTGATCGCATTACCCGAAAAACGGTTTTTAAGCGATAACTTCCGATTTTGGGGGTGTTAGACAATTTTGAAAATCACTATCGTGATCTACTCGTCAAGACCTACAACGTACACTAGGTCACTTGAAAAGTTCTTTGATTTTTTTCAATTTTGTAGGACAGTGTTATTGAGTTAAAAGTGTTTTCATTTTAGCTTAAAACAAAAATTGAAAAATTATATGCAAGTCTTTGATCTTAGAACTTCTACTGAATTGTAAAAATAATATTCCAAACGCGATTACCATGCAAATTTTTATTTTTTGTAAGATTTTAAAAACTTTTGATTTTGAAATCTAAGCAAATCAGCCAGTTTTCAGACTAATATCATTAATGCGTATTTTCTTTCTAGCATTAACTCGAAAATCTTTTACGTTTTTTTTAATTTAGAAATCGAAATCGTATTTTGTAATATTTTCATTGGGCTCATGAGTTTAAATATTATATCCAACCAAACCTCATTTGTATATCCTATGCCGCACAGACAATGTTTTTATTTTTAATAAATGGTTTTCAAAATTTTCTGATTTCAAATAATATGTAAACTTGTTTCGCCAATTTTGAAAAATGTTTCAATTTTAAGTTGACACCATTTAAGCAAGAAAGTATTGCAGCCTGTTTCGATCTTCTATTTTGAAAATAATTTCTTTCGCCTGTTTCCATTCTACTTAAGAAAAATTCTATGAAACATTTAAATTGAATAAGCTACAGGGTCGTCCGCGAAATTATTCCAGCCTTTGTTCTTCTGTTTAGAAATGAATTTCTTTCTACTGTTTCGATTTCTACTCTGAAAAATTTCTATGCAACACATAAATTAAATACCCAAAGTTTAAAATATTGTATTCTATTTTTATGTTAATCGCCTTTATAGGTTAGAACATACATTTTTAACTCTTCAAACTGTGTTTTAAAAGTGTTATAGCCTTATAAAGTTTTACATTTTTAAATAAAAATCATGTAACTACAATTGTTAATTGAACCTTAAAAATTATTTGTCGTTTTTTGTAAAAAAAAAATATCTAAAAAAATGTTTTTAATTTTCATCATAAAAAAAATGGGCAAATAAAAATTATTTGTCAATTTCAATTTTATAAATAAATAATAATGTGCCCTCTTTTTCAAAAGATATTTAAACTATTTTTATTGCCAATTTTTACTTTAAAAATAATAATATATTTTTATGTCCTTTTGCATCTAGTAGAGCATATATAAAATAATAACTACTTACTTTTTATTATAAAATTTTATAAGCTACAAAAAATTTCAATAATTTTGTATAAAAATTTCACAAATAATTTTATAATATTATAAATAATAATATTACCACTAAACTTTACTTTTAATTATGACAATAACTGTGCCATTTGTATGTTTCCAATTTTTTTAAAATAATAACTTTTTATTTTTCAATTTTATAAATTTAAAAAAATATATGAATACTTTTTTATGTACAACTTACTAATATTTAAAAATATTACAGTATTTTTTTTAAATTTTAGCCATAGTTTTTAAAAAAAATTTCCAATAACTTTATATAAAAATGTTTGCATTAAAAACGTTATAAAAATATTACCAATATTTTATATTGCCAATTAATATCATACAAATTTTGTTTAGAGCTAAAAAGTAATCTTTTATTCTGACTTTCGAATACAAATTTATATTTAGATTAAAAAAGAATACTTGATTGAGGTGCCCACTAAAAATTAAATTTTATTCTTTTATTAAATATTCCTATTGGGAGTATGCATTGAAATCCGCTGTTTTTTTACAAAATTTGAGTCTTTATTGTGAAAAAAATGTATACAAATTGTTTATTCAAAGTATTGTCCATCGCTAGCCACTACTTTTTCCCATCTTTCTGGCAATTTTCGAATACCAGCTCGGAAGAACGCTTCATCTTTTGAGGCAATCCACGAATCGACCCATTTTTTGGTATCTTCATAAGAAGTGAACCGCTGCTCGGACAGGGCATTTGTCATGGATCGGAACAAGTAGTAATCGGAAGGAGCAATATCTGGAGAATACGGCGGGTGGGGTAAGACATCCCATTTCAGCGTTTCCAAGTAAGTTTTTACGGGCTGTGCAACATGTGGTCGAGCATTGTCGTGCTGCAAAATAACTTTGTCGTGCCTTTCCTCATATTCTGGCCGTTTTTGCTTCAGTGCGCGGCTCAAACGCATCAATTGTCGTCGGTACAAGTCCCCCGTGATCGTTTCATTCGGTTTTAGCAGCTCATAATAGACCACGCCCCTCTGATCCCACCAAATACACAGCATGAGCTTCGATCCATGGATATTCGGCTTTGCCGTCGATTTTGAGGTATGGCCCGGGTATCCATATGACTTTTTGCGCTAGGGATTGTCGTAATGGATCCACTTTTCATCGCCAGTGACGATACGATGAAGAAAACCCTTTCGTTTTTGACGTTGGAGCAGTTGTTCACACGTGAAAAAACGGCGTTCGATGTCTCGCGGCTTCAATTCGTACGGCACCCAATTTCCTTGCTTTTGGATCATTCCCAATGCTTTCAAGCGTCTGGAAATGGTTGCTTGATCGACTGCCAATGATTCTGCAAGTTCTTGTTGGGTTTGACACGGGTCTTCATCGAGCAGAGCCTCCAATTCTTCGTCTTCAAACTTTTTCGCTTGGCCCGGGTGTTCCTTGTCTTCGGTGCTAAAATCACCACTTTTAAAACGACGAAACCAATCACGACACGTTGTTTCACCAATAACAGCATCGCCGTAAACTTCTCTTATCAATCGGCATGCTTCAGCCGCAGTTTTCTTTGAATGAAAGAGGAAAAGTAAAACTTCCCGCAAATGACGCTTATTTGGCTCAAAATCTGACATTTTTCGAAGAAAATAACTATATGACGACGCTTAAAAATCACAAACTAATGATGAGAGATTGTTGACAGATGCCTAAGCTTGTCATCTGTCATTTTCAACTATACTTTTTTGCCCACCAATTTAGCGGTGGCTCCATCTATTGGCAAACAGCGGATTTCAATGCATACTCCATATATTAAATGCTTTTTTGAAACTTCAAATATTTTTTAATTTATAATATTTACTTAAATTAAACATTAATATATTATAAAACACACAAATTTTGTTGATGTATTTGCATAAAAAGTCATGGCTTCGAAGACCTTAAGCTTATAGAAGTTTTATAAATTTAAAAACATTTAAATTTTAATATTTAAGTAAATTTTATTTTTTTCAATATTTTTATTTATTTTTAAGTTTTTTTTTATTTAAACAAAACATTAAACAAATTTTTGAGAGAATTAAATGAAAACGCGCTGTGAGTTTAACTGGAAACTAAAAATTTATTTAACTAATAATATTTATTTAAAAAATATTCTTTGCAGAATTAAGTTACAGTAACTTTTAATTAAATCAGAAAAATCTAATAATCATATTACCTCTGCAGAGGGTTTAAAAACAATGTCCAGATTTTACCACTCGGTTTCTCCTCTCTTTGAACAAAATTGTTTCTACACTCAGCCATCACAGATCATACACTGAGAAAAATAAAAATAAAAGGAATTTGCATCGTCAAAAGTACGCTGAGAGATTCTATTATTGTGCGTAAGATACTTATTTCAAGAGCGTTGTTTTTTTTTTGTTGATAGAAATTCTTAATTTGAGAATGTTTAGAAGAGTTTTAAGAAAAAAAATTCCTGATAGCAGGTAGATAGCTTCTAAAAAATAGTTTTTAATTTGAAAATATTAAGAATTATTTTAAGCAGAAGTGGCTTTAGAAAGAACATATCGCTCATTTACAAGAAGAGTGTCACAACTTAAAAAATGTTTTTTTGAGTTGATAATGCAGATTTACATGTTGTGTAAAAATTTCATATGGATACCAAAAATACTTTCCGTGTGAGAAGAGAATCGAGAATGTATTTCAACGATTTTTGGATAAAATTATGGGGTCGCTGAAAACTTTAAATATATTTTCTGCAAAATGACTTTTTTTGAGTTATGACGTTCTTCTTGTAAGTGAGCGATATGATCGCTGATTAGATCGTAATGCTGAGACTAAGAGTAATTTTTTCTGAGTGTACTACATCGAATCCAGTTCTCACTAAAAAAGGCATTTTAATCTTACCCAATTGTTAATTCATTTTTAATTTTAGAACCACTTTGTCTTTAATTGAACTATTACCTTATCAGGTTTAAAAAGTCGCTATAAAAATTGGTTAGGCAAGGTTAGTTATATTCTTAACAAAATTTTGTTGGTATTAAATTTCCTATCTAGTATAAGAAGCGAATTAACAACACTTTTTGGATAATTGTTTATTATAAAGTAATACAAAATGTTCCGGTTATCCGTATCAAAAATCTTTACTACAATCCAATGAAATTATCAGAACCTTCGAAAAGGCATCAAGTTTCATTGAGTCTCTACAGTACATTTATACGTCACAAAATCAGACCCCACCTCGGCAAGAGTGTATCAAAATATACAAATTTTTTATATATATACATTTTTTTTTTTCAAATGTAAGCAAATTTAAGAAGGCAACGGCAGCTGGTCAATGGCCACTTCCGTCGCCAAGTTTCATCTGCTGCCCACAGAACTGCCTGAATTTGGCCCACTCGAGATGCAAACAAAAACAAAAAGCCAACAACAACAACAACAAACAACGAAGACGAAGAGGCAGCAGAAACAGCAGACTTGTTGTTGTTGTTGCTGCTGCTGCTTTTGTTGTTGTTGATTTTGTCTGCGTCATTAAAAATTGCATTTTGTTAAACAGGCCTGCCCACATGCAACAACATTTAAACGCCAGACTTTGTGGCTAGCCAGTTACAACAACCAACCAACAACAACCCAAACAACAACAACACAAGCAACCCAAACAACAACAACAACGTCCTATCTTTGCTCATTTAACCAACGCAGCTTATCGTTGTTCTTGTGCTTGTTGTTGTTGTTGTACAGATTTGTAAATTTTCATTCATAAAATGTTTTCGATTTCGAAAACAACAATTTAAACGCTCTGCCACTAACCGGTCAGCTTTACCAGCTACCAAATTGGCCAGCACCAGACACACAAGGCATTAAAGCCTTCTGGTGGTGGGTGGGATGGCCGAAACAAATCGCCCCCAGCGGCGACGTGAACGACGACGTCAACGCCGACGTCAGCGCTAGGCAGCGTCGCAGTCGCAGTCGACGTTTTCTGCTGCCTTAAGCATAAATACCTAAACAACGATAAGCGGAAAATACTTATAACCACAAAATTATTTCGCGTCATTTGTGCTAATTTTATTTTAGTTTACTCGGATACTCTTCCAGAGGGCATGTCCGAAAGGTGTGTGTAGTTTGTAACACTTAAAATGTGGTATTGTAGAGATCAAAGCCATCAGGAATAGTTAGAGAGGAAATATGCAAATCTTTATTTATATTATTTTTATCATTTAAGCTAATGTCTGGAAGTTCGAAAATTCACTCAGCTTTTATCAAATATTATATTTAGGTAAATTACAAAAATTAATTTATTTTTTTTTGCTTTTTTATTGGCAATCAACGGATAAGTACATCATAACACAATATTTATATAATTTAAAAATATTTTATTTTATACCCAGTACTAAAATATTATAATATAAAATAATATTAAGAAATTTCGAAAGAAGTCTGGATGCAATATATTTTATCTAAGAAATATCTTTGTTATAAGTTACCTATAGCTTAGTTAGAGTAAAGTCAGATGCAGACGAGGTCAAAGAACCCCAAGAGCTGCTCTAAGGACCTCTTATTTATTGAATCCTTTATAAAAACCTGATCAGGAACAGATTTTCACTGGCTAAAAAGTAGTCAATATTTGACAAACTATACTTCCAAGAGCATAAATTTCGGAGTAAGATCATATTTTATATAGTTACTTAGTTAAATAGTTGGATACAAATCTTGAAATATAGTATATGTCATATGAGACAATCAGCAAATTTTATAAGTAAAATCAAACAAATGACTGGATTGAATGTGCTCCAATGAGTCCATTCAATAGAGTATACAACAAAACTATTTGCTAAAGATTATTACGTTATTATGCAAATCTATCTGGAAGATCCAGAATGTGAAATCTTTTCAGACGTCTAACATCCAAGCTATTATCCAGTAAGTTAAGAGCCAACGAATTTCCATGGTTTGACAGTCTCTCCAAATATCTTAACGATGATTTGCTTATTTCATCTTTGACAAAAGGAACATAGATAAAATAAATAGATCTAGATATGTCCGTCTTTCTGAACGCCAGATCGGGAGATGAAAAGAGCTAAAGCAACTAAATTTTCGAGTTAGATAACTAGCTTTATTTGTTTAGTTAAAGGAGTTATTTTATACAGCTTGCAGCAAGCCCGTCGAAAGTGGGGAAATATTGGGTGATTTTTCTGGGCCCTATGTTTTCTCAGGGTCCCGGTGTAGTTACTGTCCTACTTACAGAACGTAATTATTCAAGATAAGGTGTAACAGAGAGGACTTCCCCCGTTTTATCGTTATATAGCCCAAAGAAATTTAACAAAACCTTGGTACAAAAGATAATTTTTTAAATATCGACTTTTATAGTTATCGATTCTACAAGGCATGCTGTGGCAGAATTTCTCTGTTGATCTGTTTTTGTTTGATGCATTGTCTAACCATATGTACCTATATATTATATTGTGCATTAATTATATACAAACTTTTTTTACTTAACTACCAATTATATTGTTTGTATCATTAATAAAGAAAATACTGCACCCAAAGCCATGTTAAGATACTTCAAAGAAGCCAAAATATATTTTTTAAACTCTACTTCAATAGTCTGAGAGGCATATGTACGCTTAAATGAAAAATTAAATTTTGGACCTTTTAGCTTATAGCTGGGTTTTAACAAGCGTTATCTACCGATTACGATTCTCCAAAGTTTGAACAGTTTCAATTAGTCTGGGTATTGAGAGCCTCTGGCTCATAATTGGTTTTAAGATGCGTTATCGATCTTATCAAGGTTTAACTAGCTCAAAGCAATCAAGCTATTATTTTTTTTGCTCCCAACTTTCGTTACTGACTAATACCTTTACAAAATTTGCATCTTAGGGACTTCTATTAAAAATTTAAATGAGTTAAACATATAATATTTTTTTTAATTATTTTTTTTTAAATAAATGATAAATATTTTTGTGTATATATTTTAAAAATAACTTTTTGAAAAAAGAACATTTTATTCGAATTCGTTTTCAAACCACATATATTCGGTGCTCCCAATTTCACCAAACACAAATTTTTTATATGATTCCCAGCCGACTAAGAATTAATTCTGTGGTTTGAGTCGGACAACAAATTGGCAATATAGGTTCCAAGCGGCACGTAATTTAAACTGAAATAATTTTTAATTATAGTATTCCTTGATATTCCTGGATTCTGTTTTGCCAATTTCAATATTTATTAATATTTTTTTCTGGATCAAAAATAAAAAATAAAATGTTCATGCATTGCATAAATGGTTCATGTCCTGCATAAAAAATTTCCTTTGTCATAGGAATAGCATTGTCCTGGCTAATTTCAATCAAAAGGTGTGAAACTGTGATAACAAAGAGATATCAACACAATAACATGTGGATTTGAGGGTGCGAAAAAGTGAAGACGAACACAATTTAATCCAATAGTTTAATTTTTTTTCTTTTAAATTAATTAAGTTCTTGAGACAAAATATATTTTCCTTAATAAAAAACATGTTTTTCGTTTTTTTTTATAGTTCATCGAGTTGAAGGCCATTGGAGATAGTACTCTAGCTTTTTAAGTATATTATACATAAATTAATACCAAAAAAATAATAAGATATTTAAAAAAAAAACCATTTGTAGTTTTATTCAAAGAACTTAACTATTTTTTCAAAGAACAACTTTTTTCAAAGAACTTACATTTCTTTGGATTTATTTCGTTTTTATTTTTCATCACATTGATTTATTTCATATGTGCATCATTTAAGAAGGAACATAAAAAAAGTTAAACGAATTTTGATTGAGATATTATGCGAAAATAGTACTTAAAATAATTAGAAAATGCTTACATTCGTTCACAAAACAAACATTTTCTTTATGCTATTTGGACTTGAGTAATAAAAAAATGTCATAAAAAAAGTTTTATGTAAATATGTGACGTCATTGAAAAAACTTAAACTTGTGTAGCTCCTTGTAAAATACCAGCCAACACCTCCAGCAAAATAGGCTGATAAATAATTTATAGAAAACAGAAGCTCTTAGAAATAAATATGTTTGTATAAAATTGCACGAATAAACATTTATTTCGGCGAAAATAAGTGAAATGGGGGCACTACTTAGCTTGACCTCTTTAATTTAATGATTTTTACATATATGATAGAGCTACTAGCCAAGAAAAATTTTAACACCAAAAAGCTAATACTTAGTTATCGATAGCTCGATAAATAAACGGAATTTTGCTATAAAAATTCAAGTATTTCATATTGACTACTATTTTGTCTCGCGAGATCCTTCAGAAGGAGTAGGCAACCAAGAAATTTACAAAAAAGTTAACATTTTTAACCCAAAAGATAAAATAAGTAAAATTCATCGAAAATATATTTTTGAATGACGCTCTTACCGTAAAAACTCTCCAGAAATTAACTTTCTAGACAATAGTATGGACATTATGCGTCTAAAAAGATTTCTTAAAGACTTGAACACTCCTAACTTCAAAGATGAAATAACTAAAATATCGTGAATGTTTCTACATAGATTGTCTTCCCATGAAACCCCTCTGGAAATGAATATACTAACCTAGTGAAGAGTACGCAAGTTAGCCGTCTAAGAAGGTTTATTAAGTCCTTATGTTATAGGAAATAAGTAAAATATTGCAAATTTATTAAGAATCTCTCTATACACTCTCTTACCACGAAAACTCTCTGTAAACTAACCTACTAGACTATAGTATGAACGTTAGCTCTGAGAAGTTTTCTTAAGAACTTAAAAGTTCCTAACGTTAAAGATGAAATTAGTAAAACGTCGCAAATATATTTAAATAGACTGCTAGAAAAAAATTAGATAAAATCTCTTACCACGAAAACTTTCTACTTACCCTGCTAGATCTGGACCTTAGCTTTCTAAGAAGATTTCACAAAGGCTTAAACGTTCTTTACTTTAAAGATTACAATAGGTGAAGCATCGCAAATCTATTTAGTTAGACGCTCTTACCATGAAAACTCTGTGGATATCATGCTTACTAGACGATTAGTTTGTATCTTAGCCGTCTGAGGAGATTTCACTAAGCCTTATAGGTTCCTTATGTAAAAGACTGAAATAAGTCAAAAACGATCTGGAAATTAACCAAGTGAGTAGATCTTGTATTCTGCAGTTTCCAGACCTATTTTTGCAATATCAAATTTAAATAATATAATTATTAATCGGACTAAAACACGACTTTTTGTTGTTGCCTACGAAGTCTCTTCTTGGCACCTTAGCCTTAACCTCCTCAGACCAGAAATAAGTATCCATTAGGGTATTCAAAATTCGTTTTCGTGCAGTTAGTAGTTTTGCATTACTTAAGATAATTTATCAGGGCAGCTGCCAGCCTTGCTCTTTTTGCCCCTTCCGACCTCTATTGCAATTCCCGCTGAAGAAAATTATAATCATACTTTAGTCCAAGGCAGAAACGTTTAGATTTTGACTGCGGGGGCGCTTTGTCGATGACGAACGATTTGTTTACATGGGCGATCCGCTTTAGTTAGTTGCTGTTCCAGCGGCATACTCCGCTCCCTACGCATAAACAGCCTCATACCATCCGTATCATACCATTTGTGTTCTATATTAAGCAGTAGTTATGGGCAGCGCAGCCGGCGTCGCTGCCAGCGTTTCCATTAAATCTTTGCGCTCGTTTATGTCGTCAGGTGTTTAAGAATAGTTGTTGGCGATGGGTTTTTGTTTGTTTGCGTTGTTTGTGTTGTTTGTTGTGGAATTTTATACAAAACTAACACGAACACGAATAATGCCCCCGCAAACACAGCACGAGAAGATCTGTTGTTGGTTGGTGGTACACGCAACCGCAAGTTAGCCAACTTATCTGCTCCGGAGCGGAGGCTGTATATTAGATTCTGGCGTTGACAGACTAACTGCTTTGTGGAAGGAATGCTGCAATCGTTTAACAACAATAGTAGCTGGAGATATTTACACTGGCTGTATCTAGATAAAAGTCTGACTGCAACTAAAATCGTGACAAAATATCCACAAAAAAATAAAAATAAAAATAAATAACAATAAAAATAAAACAAACTTGTAAATTACAGAAATGGTTTTAGAGACTGAAGAAGTTGTTCTATAGCCAAGAACAGACATTGTTAATTAGTGTCAGGGACCCTTCAAAATTTCATGATATAATGGGTTTGAAACAGAATTTATATTTTAAAAAATTTATATTCCTTGAGCTCTTATAAAAATGGCCTTATTTTAAAAGATTTATTAGCTACGTAAAAATAGTTTTTATTACCTTTTTATTTATTTTTAAAAAGCAAACCACACTTTTTATTAGTTTTTTATTTATTATTAAAAACAAAACACTAATTTCTAGGATTTATGTATTTCTAAGAGATAAACTTGTTTAAATTTAAAGTGAGGTACTTAAGTTTAGTTTGGCACTTGGAAATGCGTTTTATATTAGTTCAAGAGCTTGTAAGTTATCGTTTAAACTTATTTCACAGTTTGGAATTTTAAAAGTTAGCACTTATGTCAAACCATAAAACTAACGCCATTAAGGAAGCTAAAAACTTTTAATAAAGCTACAAATTTTGAATGTTAGGTTAAAAAAAAAATTATTTTTGGAGAATGAAACACATAAATGAAGGTCGCCTAAACTCACACAAAACATTTTTACAAATTTCGATTTATTAAAAGTTTTTTGTAAAAAAATAAAACGTCCAAAATAATTTCGTAAAAGTTTCTGATTTTTTTTTTTTATAAAGCTGCAACATTGGGTTAAGTTCTAAAAATGCAGCTGGGTATAGTTATATTTCCTAGAATTCTGCGAAAATTTTTTAGAATCACAGAAATATAAGAAACTCTACAAATATTAGCCCAATTTAATCGCCTTTGTGAGGATTTAAGCAACTCTATCTAAAAAAAATATATATATATTTTGTATGACATTTCTCGATCAGGTGTTAATTGTGAATAAAGGTGCATTCGATATCAAAATCTATTGAAAGATTATAATCGAATAACCTTCATTATTGAAACCGATACCAAGGTAAAATATTGAAAAAATTTTTATTTAGTTGATATTTGCTTATGGTTTTGGATTTTGTACAAATTAATTCTTGATTGAGTTAGTTTAAGTCTTGTCTTTTGTAATGATTAACTCTTAATTAATTTATTTTAATGTTCTAAGTTTGAGCAAGATCTTAAAGATATATACCAAAATGGCTGGGATTTTGAATATAATAGATTTGTTGCATCTCGAAAACCTATAGATCTAAAAGCTTATGTTAAAATGTGTTCTAGCTCTCGTCTTGCATCAAGTTTTCTAATATTTGTTATCTTTTCTTTTGTTCCCACATTTTTTTCATCTTTTAAAATCTTGAAACTCAGCAGAGACTTACCCATAGTTTTTTTTTAACTACTTAGTTCTTTAAAGGTATAAGAAAACATTTCTGAAGCCCACTCTGTTAGGAGCTCACAAAAAAAAAAAGCTTTGGTTAGTTAATAAAAAATATCAAAATTTTGTTCTTTCCCCAAAAAGCTAAGAACAAAATATAAAAACTTTGAGTGATGTAAACACTAAAATTTTGACTGAGTGGTGTTATTCCAGATTTTTTTTTTTTTAATCAAGTAAATTCTCCGATTTTAGTGCTTGGTTCTTCTGAATCACAAATCACATCAATTTATGATCTTAGCTTTTAATTAGGTGTTTATAACAAATACAAATAATTATTTGTAGCCTTTTCATGCACATCTTATATCATAAAAAGAAGTGAATTAAAAACGAAATTAAGTAAATTTTATAAAAAAAATTAATTATTTAACATTAATAGACTCTAAAAATAAAAAAGAATATTTTTAAAATTATTTCCGTTTAAACGAAGTTCACTTTTAAGCCTATTATGCCAATTTGATTCGTAGTCGGTTTCAAACCACAGAAATAATTCGTTTTGGCGAAATTGGGAGCAATTAAAGATTTTTTTAAAGCGGCCAAAAAGGTAAAAGTGAATTTTGAAATAAATGCTTCGACTTTTAAAAAATACTTGTTAGTTATAAATGTGTCAAAATCGTTAGCTGCCAGGGAGATATGTTTTCTAAAATACTGAAATAGAGACGAACTGACCTTTCAAAAGCATATTTTAAGTTGAAGTTTGAAGCAGAAATATTTTTACTAAGATTTTTCAATTAAATTGAAAAATATTAAATAATTTTTAAAATTAAAAAAATAAAACTAAGCAAAAATTAGCAAAAAATTTTAATTTTAAGAGTGATCGAAGTTTTTGTTAATATACATTGGTATTCAACTATTATCAGTGGCGGATACACTGCGGTTTTCGGGTCCGGACCCGCAGGAAAACAGGGTGGAAAGTCTTCAGCGAGGTCCGATATGTATACATATCCCCCAAGATCAAATACCTAGATTCGCACTTGACATTATATAAAAGAGTTTTTTTGAGTTAAAGGGAGAGAGACAGAGAACTAAATTTATTTTTTAATTTTACTGTAAAAATATTAAGAAATAATATTTATTAAATGATTATGATAAAAAAAAAAGTTTATTGCTTTATATTACAACATTGTCTTTAAAAAGAAAATTATTGATTAAAATATTTTACATTTGATCGAGTTGGGAGACACGGGAGGTATCAGCAATGTCTTTTACGGAAAGGGCGGAACGAAATCGATTTCTCAGTTCCGACTCTCTATATCTGTCAATGCATAAAAATTCTTCCAAATATAATTTATTTTTTTTTAGTAAATTTTTTTTTAATTTAAAAAAATGGGATAATTTTTTATAAAAAAAAATGTAATTCTGCTGAGCACTTTTCGATTGGAATTTTTGTTTTATTCCATCCCGATGTTTATATCTACAAGTCCCTTAAATTTTCATAGATTTTTATGAGAATCGAAAGTTACGTCGATGAAGTTTCATATGTTGAGCTGTGGGAGAAAACGTAGTAAAACAATTGCTGAGATAAGGGTTCGTATCGATCAAATTTTGACGTTAATTGAAATACTCGGCGGGGAACAGGGTATGGCATCGAAAGGATAAGTCGACAAACGTCATCTTCTAAAGCATCAGCTCGTGAAGTTTCGTGGCTCTCTCCCAAATCTAGGCATTAATACAGACAGACGGGCATGGCTCAATTGCTATCCAAGGTTATGATAAGCATTTTGGTAGAAATAAATCGAGGTACACTTTGTACCTATACATCATCATCATTGGCAATACAGCTTTAGTTCCGCTTTTGCCTTTCGAACCATATTTCACCAATATTCTCTATCTTTTATCCTCCCATGTTAGGACGTTTCACTTTTCCAAATCATTTTTCGGGGTCGCCCAGCTATTCTCCTTGGTTGATTGAACAGGTTTTTTTCAAAATTGGGTTTCGCGTTCTCGCAACATTTCCGACCCACCTAAGTCTTTGTAACGACATTGGCAGCTAGACTTGTGTCGATAAATAACTCCCATAGCTCTTCGTTGGTGCGAGAGCGGTAACTATTATGATCAATCCTTATCGGACCAAGAATTATCGTAAAAATGTTCACTCTATACTCTCTAGAATGCCTATATATGATTTCCTCAGAATCCATGTCTCACATCCGTACGTTAGTATTGGTCGGATTATTGATATATATATCTCGGGAGCTTTTGGATTCTGTTGAAAAAGCTTTGAATTGAGGAACGTTGAAAGCCAAAAAAATGTTGAGTTCGCAGATTTAATTCTTGCTCTGATATCACATAAGCAGTCGTTCGTGGAATCTATGTACGAACCAAAATATTTAAACTAGTCGATAACTTCGAAATTATACTCGTCTTTGAATATATTTTGTCCAAAGCGCCGAAAGTGAATTTTAATTTCCACCTCTCCATACAGGGTATTATTCATGCACAATAACAATTAACCCCAATGAGCCGATCAATTCCCAAAAGACCGAGCTTCAAGCTTAGCATACTGAAATTGTTATCGTTTCCAAGAAACTAAATCATTTGTTCATTATTTGAATTACCTACTTATAACAAAAATTATTTTCGAAAAGTAATGAAAAAATTGAAACACGTTTCTGGCTTAGGCACCTGCTGAGGTGAGGTGGCTACACCTTACCACTGATTTATGTCCAAGTGCTGCAAGTCAAGACATTGCCATTCATGGCATTGACATTGCCATCATAAATGTGGAACATGCGCACCTTGAAACCAAGATTTAGCTACAATTCATATTCGAAATAGGTAGACCCAATTCCAAAAACCACAATTAATGGTCTCTTAAGTGAAACAATAAGCCATGACTAATCTACGAGTAGATGAATGGATATTGAAATATTTATGTACGGTTGGATCGTGCCTTGATTTTATAGGCTATTTTCATATAAATGTAATCAATGAGAGAACAATGACGACATTTACTTTGTTAGCAGAAGCTACTTAGCCACTTAGCCGGCTACAAATTTGGTCAAAACCAGGTGGTGACAGTTGGAAAAGTGGAGCAGGCAGCGCATAAAGAAGACTCTGCAAGTTGCCTGCCTGGGTTAGTGGCCCTCTTGCCTTATATAGTATAGCAGACGCATGGCATCTCCTTAATGAGAGCTGCCTCTGACCATATAAGTATGTGCGTCTCTGTGCAGCACATGTTCCATAAGTAGCAGCTTCCAGAGCTTGCAGCATTGACGCAAGATCGATGGTTCCATTGTACTTGGCGCTCATTATTAAAAAACTATTTAGATTTGTGCGTGCGGAGGGCGGGTACAGAGTGTACAGAGTGTGCTTGAAGGTACTTAAAATTCCATAGGCCGGCGTTTTTCATTTATGATATTTCCCATTTTTTTTTTAATGCATAAACATCGTATCATATCTGTCCATTTAGCAGTTTTCAGCGACTTCTCTTACGGCAAATATAATTTATCTTTATGTTTTCAATTTTGTCGATTTTTTCGATATTTTTTTTTTTATTTCGTAGGCCTCGAGTGTGTTTGTAATTACATATATGTACTTTGTACTTATATGTCTGTATGTAGTTAATTAATTTCACTTTCCTCTCACGTCTGCCCCGGGCCCCTGGCTTTTGATCGCTTACAAGTTCAAATTTTCGCTTTGTAGTTTTGGATAGCCTGGCAATATGCGTCAGCGGGTCTTGAGAATTTCTTTTGGCATCATTTACATAAACTATTTATCTGGGTCTGTTTGCATAAAGCATTATTGTTATTGTTGTCTTTTGACGCAAATGTACCGCTTGGGCGCTTGATGTTTGAATTTTACAAATTAATTAGTACTTTAGGCGTTTGTAGTACCTAAGTGGGCAGCTCTACAGGTTTTTTTTTCTTGGCATTACATACGTCTGATATTAATGGAATTTACATTATATTTGTTTATGTGCACTACTTTTGAAGTTCAAATGTATAATAATCACATAATAAACAGTACATATAAGCCAAGGTGAAACTATTTATGTTAGCCAAATAAATCTTCAAAAGCGCAAATTGAAATAGTACATTCATAAAAACAATTGTTAACAAACTAATAAACCAATCAAATTTTCATTAATAAACAATAAGCAATTGAATATAAGCAGCTCAAGAGCTTGTTAACAAATGTATTTAAAATATTCGGCAATCTGAAAATTCAAATAAAGCAATTCAAACATAATTTATAACAAACACTATGCAACAAAATTACGGTCTGAAGTTTATTAGTCATTTATAGAAGATAATGTGCGAATTATGATCAAAATTAAATTTTAGAAAATTTTCTATCTTTCCTTTTTTTTCAGATAAAATATTGGGGAATATTGAACAACAGGCAAAAAGCTTTGATTAATTAAACTGGCGCCTAAAAAGTATTTTGGCGTTGAAAACGTTAATTCGATTTGAATTTCTATTCATTCGCTTTTATTTCTTTTTAGAGCGAACCACTTATAAGGAACTTAAACATCGTCATGTAACGATATGAGGCGTCACGTAACGATATCATATCCTTACGTAAGAATATGTTTACGTACATTAGACTACAAATAATTGTGGTACAACTTTTAAAGTTGTCATGAGTCCCTAATTCGAGTCTTAATTTTTTATTATTTTCTCTTTTCGTATTTTCAATAATATTTTTAAAAAAATATAACTCTTTACAAACGTTATTAGAATGTTTTAGAATGAAATTATTTCGCGAAACTTAGACTGAAATAAAGCAAAAATTGTTACGTAATAGCAGGGCCGCAGGCAGGATCGTCACTCAGGGGGGGCTCAGCGCCACCTCGCGCCTACCTGGCTACGGCTCTGCGTAATAGTGTGAGGTTATTTTTGAGAGTTTCAAGTAGACTAAAAATAATTGTGGTACAATAAGTACAATGGGGCTATCTTGGTTGTTAGAGCATTGGCCTCAAAACTTTTAAAGCCGACTTGAGGAAGTCTCCCACACTTTTTATTATTAAGGGAAACATTTTTTCCTATATCCATTTTGTGAATAATTTAGTGATTGAAATATTGTTTATTTTTTAAATACTTTTTTTTTGCAAAAGATTTTTCTATTTATTTTAATAATGCTACATATTATTTACAATTTTTAGACTTATAATTCTTTAGATAGTTTCTTAGTCGAACGAAATATTTTTTTAAAGCTTTCAATTTGGTCAATTTTTTTTTTTTTAATACTTAGTAATTTTGAACACAAAATTTTTCATATACATAATTAACTAGTTTGTGCAAATTTTACATAACAATTTTTTTTATAATATTAAATATTTGTCTTGAAAAATAAGATAAGCAAAAGAATCAATTTTTAGATTTATGATTCTTAAGATAGTTTCTTAGTCGAACCAAATATTTTTTAAAACTTTCAATTTGGTAAAAAAAATTTTTTTAATAGTAATTTTGAACAGAAAAATTTTTTATATAATTTACTGGTCTGTGCAAATTTTGTATAAACAATTTTTTTATAATATTAAATATTTGTCTTGAAAAAAAAAAATAAGCAAAAGAATCATTGTTCTTGATCCTATTTTTTATTTTTTTATATATAGTATTTGATTCTATATTATGCTTTGTGTAAAATTTTAAAATATATATTATTTTAAATATTAAGTAAACTTAATTATTTTGTATATCGGCGAAAATAAGTGAAGCAGGCCACTTCTCCCCAGAATTTCTCCGATTTTGATGATTTTAGCATATTTGGTAGAGCTACTGCAATAGTAACCACTCCAAATGTTATTTCGAAATTCCGTTTGTTTATAGAGTAATCGATTACTGATAATTGGGCTGTTCATTTTTAGGCTTTTCTTTGACAATCTACTAAACGAATAAACATATTAACGCAAATTTTTTTTAACCACAATAAAAAATTTAAAAAAACATACCTATATTTTTTGAAGATTTTTTTATTCCTTTTTTTATCATTTTAATTTTTTATCATTTTTTAAAACGAAAAAATTAATGCTTATTTCGGATGGTACCTCGCAAGTTCGCCATAGTAAAGAGTACCACGAAAAATTACAAATAAGCAAAACTCTTCATGATCAACTTTAAAAGAAAAAATGGCGGACGTAAAGTCGGGCGCGGACGACTTTAGGTTACCCTGTACCACTAGCTTGTAATAAAGTCCGATTTCTTCACACAAAACCAAAAACAGAAGAATTTTTAAGCAAAAATTTTTTTTTTACCGATCGTTCCTATCGGAGCTATATGATCTAGTCAAACGATTTGGATTAAATTTTGTACAGTGCTTAGGAACTATAAAATACTCACGAATGTCAAATTTGGTCCCAATATCTTAACAAACAAACGAAATACAACAAATTTTGTTAAAAAATCGATTTTTTGGAAGATCGGCCCTATGGAAGCTATATGATATAGTCAACCGATTTTGTTCAAATTTGGCACATTGCTTAAGTGGTCTAAAAAATTTCAAAGCGCCTGGTTACGATATCTTTATTAATAATCGAAATATAGCGAATTTTTCTTTAAAAAAGTTATTTTGGCCGATCGGTCCTATGGGAGCTATATGATATAGTCAACCGATTTCAATCAAATTTGGTACAGTGATTGGGAACTATAAAAAACTTTCGAATACCAAATTTGGTTACGATATCTTCATAAACAAACGAATTATTCATCTAAAACGCTTTTTTTTTGTCGAGGTCGTCTCAAACACCCCTATGGAAGCTATATAATTTAACCCCGATATCAAAAAAATAAAATAAACTTGCCTCCTATGGAATAATATGGGATCTAATGTGAAAGTTTGGTAACTCTAGCTCTTACCATCTCTGAGATCTAGGCGTTCACACGGACGGACGGACGGACAGACGGACAGACGGACGGACGGACAGACGGACATGGGTATATCGACTTCTCTATTCACCCTGATCATATTTTAGGTAACTTTGGGATGTCTCCGACGTCTCCTTCTATATGTTACATACATTTTCGGCTTGCACAAACTTAATATACCCTTGGACCATACGGTACAGGGTATAAACAGTGTGAAGTTATTTTTGAAAGCTTCGAGTAGACTACAAATAATAGTTCATAAGCGAATTTTGGTTGGTAGAACATTGGCCTCAAAACTTTTAAAGTCGACTTGGGGAAGTCCCCCAAACTTTTTTACTATTGGGTCGTTCACTAAGTAATTTATTTTTTTTTAGTGCAATTTAAACACGATTTTTTTATTGTGTACAACATTTTATGAAATTATACGTATATTCTCTATTTTAATCCAATACCTTTTGCCATCTGTCGGGCAAGAGATTGATTCCACACTCGAAAATTTTTGATCCTTGCAGGCAAAAAACTGGTCCAAGTGGTTTTTGACGTCCTGCTTTGAGGTAGAGGTGCTCTCATCCGGAACAAGTAATAGTCCGAAGGTACTAAGTCTGGAGAATATGGTGGGTAGCACATCCCATTCAAGCTGCAAAAGCTTTTGGCGAGTCATCAATCTTGTATGAGGTAACGCATTATCCTGGTGGAACACTACAATTTTTCTATTGATCAATTCTGGCCTCTTTTGAGTGCATCACTCAATTTGTCCAGCTGATCACAATACACTTCAGAATTAATTGTGGTATTGTGGCATCAAAATAAACGATCCGCTGGAAATCCCACCAAACAGACAACATAACCTTTTTTTTGACGTTTCATGTGCTCATGATCGGTCGCGTTAGAAAAATGTAATCTTTCGGCAATCTCTCGAGTTGTTATTCGACGATTTGCATTTACCAACGATTTTATTTTATCTACATCGGCTTTAAGAGGCCTTCCAGGACGTGGTGCATCCTCAAGATCGAAGTTGCCGGAACGAAATTTTGCAAACGAATTTTGGCATTGGCGTTCGGGCAACACATCTTCTCCGTACATATCACATAATTTTCGCCTTGCATGAACTGCATTTTTACCCTTTTGATAGTAAAACACTTAAATATGCCGAAAATGTTTTTTTCGATCTTCCATCTTCGATAGGGCAAACAATAACTATTCCAAAAAACGTAACCAAATTTAAAAAAAAAGCTACTGTATAAGCTGTTTGAATATGTAAGACTAAAGCGGTTAAATGTGAAGTTGGCTGCAAAAAAATTCAAGTTTTTGTTCTAAAAAAAATATTAATAGTTTTAGATTTATAATTTTTAAGTTGGTTTCTTAGTTGAACCAAATATTTTTTGTAATTCTTACAGTTTGGAACATAATTTCTTTTAATAGTCATTTTGAACTCAATTTTTTTACTATAATTTTCTGGTTTGTGCATAACTTTTTTCAATACTTGTAATTTTTTTTTTTTGTACAACATTAAATATTTGTCTTAAAAAGATTCATGACAAATGGTCTCACCCAATTTTTTATTTTTCTTTTAATTACTATTTTGTATATATTATTTTATTCTATTTAAGACTTTGTCTAAAATTTAAAAAATAAATATATATTTTATTTCTATTTTAAATATGAAATAAATTTAATTTCTTTGTATATTGGCAAAAACTTCGAACTTTTCCGATTTTGATGATTTTTACATATTTGGTATGGCTATTCCAATAGCAACCACGTCAAATATTATTGCAAAATATCGATTATTTATCGAGTTATCAATTACTGAAAATTGCGCTGTTCATTTTTAGACTTTTGTTTGACAAGCCATACCACCTAAACGAATAAAGATATTGACGCAAATTTTGTTTATCATAACAAATAAAATATTAAATTTAATATTTTTTTTTTAATTGTTCTATTAAAGTATTTATCTTTTTATATGTGTAAGCTCACTGAGAAAAACAGAAAAGTTAATGCTTATATTTGCGATGGTGACATTACCTCGAAAAACTAAAATAAGCATAACTCTTCAGAATTAAAAGATTATAAGTTTAAACTTGTTATGATTAATCGTTTTGGCGTTTTAAGTAACAATCAGTATCAAGATTCTGGCTACTGATATTTAAGATCAAAGCTCACAAAAATCGATTTTTTGTAAAAAAATATTAAAATGTACAATATATGTAAAAATTTTAAAAATCGGCGAAGTTCGGAGGAAAAGTTGTTCGCTTCACTTATTTTAGCCGATATATATTTTTTATTGATTTTATTTTATTCTATCTATTTTAAATACAATTTTTATTTAATATTTAATTAATTGTTTTATTTCCTTGATTTTTTAAAAGCGCATATGCCTCTACTCGTGTAATTGTAAAAAAAAGTTATACATATTTTTGAAGAATTATATTGGATATCGCTTAAAAGTACAATAATTTAATTTTTTTTTTAAATAATCATAGTTTGGAAATTTGTTTAAATAAGGAAAGAGACTGAAAAAAAAGTATAATATAAAGGGTATTCCTGAAATAAGTTCTTCCATCGGAGACATAACCTATCCTATCTATAGCGCATATGCTTATACTCGTATAATTATAAAATACGAGAATTCTATATATAAGAAGTCATAAATATTTTAGAAGAATTATATCGAATATTGTTTAAAAGTACTATATTTCAATTTTTTTTTTTGTAAAGCATAAGTTGGAAATTTATTTAAATAAGGGAAGAGGTGGTCCTGATATAAGTTCTTCCATCGGAAATAAGGTGTAACCTTTCCTATCTTCAACAATTGTAGCACAAAGTAGCTGTTGGATGTAAATACATTCGGCCAAGTCAATGGCCATGAAAACTCTTTGAGATCAATAAGCTATTGGTAATAGTAGCTACCCGATTAATTAGCGAAGATCCTGCATAATTATAAGGTAGAAAGACCATTTTGTATTGTCAACAGCTTTGTAACCCGCGTTGCATTATGTTCTTTTCTGTCAATCAGATTATTAGATTATCATTTATGACACCAAATTTTCAAATTTAAATTTCAAATTTTTGTTGTACAGTGTAAACGAAAAACAGCAATAAATTTAATCGAAACCTAAGACAAATAAATTAAGTAGCCAAAGTAGATATCTATACTAAGTATAAAACTAACTTGTGTAACAAACAAATTCTTTAGGACTATATATATTCAATATATGCGTATATATGTATCAGAAAAATATTTAATACATATTTCAGCAATCATCAATCATTCTTAAAAATCACTTTCCCAACCAAAAGTCAAGAATCTAAAAACAACTTTTCTGCTACTACTTTACTCTGACCGCATGTTGAGTGATCTCTTGAGTGGGTGTAGATCTGATTTGATTAAGCATTTTGCCAACAAATTGCCCTGGTCAGATCAACAGTCAGAGCTCTTCAATCAATCTGTGTAGGTGTTTTTTTTTTCTGATTTACAACAGACTGTCTATATAAACTATTTGCCGCTATATAGTATCAAAAATTTTTTTTTTCTGACTTGTCTAATTTGGCATTTTTTGTTATTTATTTCCAGTTCGACGTTTTTTCACATGGCATCTGAGGCAAATCAAAGTCATTGATGGAAGACTTACTGTGGGCGCTCTCCACTTATCTAGTTATTAAACGGAACAACAATTATAGAAACAATCGAACATGAGACTAATTTGCAATTTATTGGCACTATTACAGTTGCTGGCACACAGTCAGGTGAGTACAGTTTAGTTCAATAAACGAAATAATCGAATTCCGAGCGATAGTTCGAGCGATTGTTCAGTGCAACCCTTGAACAAAGCCACACGATCGAACATGACATCAACCGACAGTAATTTAACTAAATATAAATCACAAATTGTCGATTAACAACTGTGAACAATTCAAAATAGTTAAACATTTAAACAATTTGCCACATCCAAAACTAGTCGCACTGTCATTGTTGAATTATATACCATACGAAGTGAGTATATAATATACTTACTATATGTAGCTTATATGGGCATGTTAGTGGTATCTATTTATTAGATTTTCAGTGACATTGAGTTCGATCTTTGTGCTTTGCGTATTTCCGCATGATTTCATGAGAAAATGTTACAATTTTCCACATTTTTGTAGGTGCTCGTATATGGAAAGTCTGTTTAATTGTTTCTTGACCTTGGCCAATGTTTTGTAGTTAGGGAACATCGAACTTGGCAAACAAGTTGATTTACATAAGAAATTGTTTATTATAGAATTTCCCAAATTGGTGCGCTAAATGACCTCTAAAAGTAATGCGCTGGCTTAAGGGCTGCTCAAATCATTCAATGGAACACGTTGGGAAGCGTTAGCATTTGTATCTTTTGTATCGGAATGTTCCTTGACTCTTGGCAAAATCTGACAATTATGACGATTAAATAGATAATTCTTGCTCGGAAAAATTGTTGAAACTAATGGGTTAGTAGTAATAACATCTGTTATTATTTCATGATAAAATATACATTTTATTTATTCAAATGTTATACATTTTATTAATTTTCGCGTGCTCCCAACTTCACAATTTTGCTTGTCGATAACTTATCTCTATCACATACATAAAAATCACCAAATTCGCAAAAGAATTTTAAAATTCTAAAAAGATTCCTTTGTCTCACACCTTTTCTTGGAAATTATCTTACATCGGTTACTTCGTGATTTTCATTATACAGATATGTTCTTGAAAAAAAAAACAAGTCCATCTTTTATTTTTACAAATTTTAAACGTTTTTGCGTGGTTCTAATTTCACAATTTTCTTGGTCGATAACTTATCTCTATTACCTTCAGATCGCTCTAAAAAGTAATTAACCTAATTTCATGATCTTTTTTACTTTATCGGGATAACCTTGCCAAGTCGTAATATTATACCCGAAAGAGCACGTGCAAAAAGAATCGATCGGGTCTATAAGATAGAGGTGGAGAACTATCGATAGTCATCGCCATCGATAGTCAACGATAGTAATTTCACAACCATCGATAGTTGACGATAGTACTATCGTTAGTCGACGATAGTCCCGTCCACAATAATATACATATTTAGTTTTAAATTTAAAGTTTGTTTAATTTATATACGATATTATATAATGTTTTTTGATCCAAAAGTTTTGGTTCAAGAATTAAAAAATGTTCACATTTTCTTCCTTGAGCCTGGTTCGCTTCTCCGAAACAATTGGGCGAAACTACAGTATAAGATTCTAAAAAGACTTTTTTGGTCTCACTCATTTTCTTGTAAATACATCTTACATCGGTTATTTCATGAATTTCGGTATTTAGATGTGTTATAGAAAAAATAATTCCATATTTTATTTTTCCAAATTCTTTTCGGTTTTTTACGATCAATACTTAAATATTACCAAATTAGCGCGATCTCTGGCTCTAAAAAGTAATTTGATATTATTATTTTTTTTTTCGATTTTGAGCAGTTTATCTGTAAAACCACGACAAGTCTTGTCCAACATTGTCCACTAAAGAGAGCGTGGACAAAAAGAATCAAGCTGAATTACAAGAATCTCCTCTCATCATCATTACTAGCTTCAAAGTCTTCGGTAGACCCAAGCTTCTGGAACCTTTCCTTACCATGTTCTTCGATCGATCGCTGCATTCCTCCAGTTCAAGAAACCAAAAGAACAAAGATAATTTTCCACTACATCTAGCTACCTCTTCTTTGGAGGTCCAAATCTTCTTCTTCCAATAGGGTCTCTGTGGAATGCTTTGCTAAAGATTCTCCTCTGGAGGTAGCAAGAAAAAAAGAGCCACGAAAAATATAATAATAATCAGCAAGAGAGATGGAACAAGAATTACACTGCCACACAAAAAGCCGAATTTTTCGGAATCCAAATTTAAAGTTCCTAAATCCCCAACACTTCAGGGTTCTGGCATAACCTCAAAAAGTCCTATAGAATTAGCAATTTTGAAAGTTTCCTTAAACTTCTTCACGACTGTCGTTTTTTTGACATCCGATTCGGATGTGGCGACTCCAGACATTCAGACCCGCTAATAGAGTATTATGGAGTGTTTTGAGGTTATGTTAAATGCAGCCACACACAAAATACGATTTTTAGGCTCGAATTTCAAGCCGTGTCTAATACTTTTAGAGTTTTTATCCGAAACCATACAAGTTGGCGTAAATGGTAGGGTGCCTTAAATTTTTTCGGTATAAAGGCTTTTCGCTATTTTGATTCTATGAATCCTTCTAAGAAACTTTGCGCGAGAAACTTTAGTTCTAAAAATAATTTTATAGGTTATAAACGTTTTCCATATAGATTTTATTTTCAAAGCAAAAAAAGGATTTTTCTAGCCAAATTTATTATTTCTAAACGCCGCCAGAGGGAACTCTTGTGTACATTTTCGATTTTTCCTGTTTTTTTTTGGAAAATTGTGAAGGCAAAAAATTAATTTTTTCTAGCCAATGTTTATGTGAATGTTCTCAGGTTAGAACCATCAAATTTTGGATTTTACCCGTTTTTTTTTTTGAAAATGGACGAAATGTTGCAAATATTTCACTTTTTCATGGTGCGATCGCAAATATAACTTGTCCCAAAATGTACAGCGGGAATTTTGGAGAGTACGCATTGACATTATATTCAATTTCAGACTAAAAATCGATTTGTTTTTATTTACACAAAGCATCTTTCCTTTTTATACCCTGTACCGTATGGTACCAAGGGTATATTAAGTTTGTGCAAGCCGAAAATGTATGTAACATATAGAAGGAGACGTCGGAGACACCCCAAAGCTACCTAAAATATGATCAGGGTGAATAGAGAAGTCGATATACCCATGTCCGTCTGTCCGTCTGTCCGTGTGAACGCCTAGATCTCAGAGATGGTAAGAGCTAGAGTTACCAAACTTTCACATTAGATCCCATATTATTCCATAGGAGGCAAGTTTATTTTATTTTTTTGATATCGGGGATAAATTATATAGCTCCCATGGGGGTGTTTGAGACGACCTCGACAAAAAAAAAGCGTTTTAGATGAATAATTCGTTTGTTTATGAAGATATCGTAACGAAATTTGGTATTCGAAAGTTTTTTATAGTTCCCAATCACTGCACCAAATTTGATCGAAATCGGTTGACTATATCATATAGCTCCCATAGGACCGATCGGCCAAAATAACTTTTTTAAAGAAAAATTCGCTATATTTCGTTTGTTTAATAAAGATATCGTAACCAGATTTGGCGTTTGTGAAATTTTTTAGACCACTTAAGCAATGTGCAAAATTTGAATCAAAATCGGTTGACTATATCATATAGCTCCCATAGGATCCATAGGATCAATCGGTCCAAAAAATCGATTTTCGTAACAAAATTTGTTGTGTTTCGTTTGTTTGTTAAGATATTGGGACCAAATTTGACATTCGTGAGTATTTTATAGGTATCCTAAGCACTGTACCAAATTTAATCCAAATCGTTTGACTAGATCATATTATATATATTTTTTTGAAATCGATTGACTATATCATATAGCTCCCATAGGAACGATCGGTCAAGAAAAAAACTGTTTGCTTAAAAATTCTTCTGTTGTTGGTTTTTTGTGAAGAAATCGGACTTTGTTACAAGCTAGTGGTACAGGGTATCCTAAAGTCGTCCGCGCCCGACTTTACGACCGCCATTTTATTACTTTATTTTTAATTTAAACGATTCAATTTAAAAAATTCCCATTATTATATTATATAAAAACGGAAAGATGAGTATTAGAAAAGAAAACAGATAAACTTACTTTTGAAAATGCGTGGTTCTTGACTTTCAGAGTCTAGGAAATTTTTCACGAAGATTTACTAAACCATCATAACTTCTTAGCGATTTTGGTTCATTCCAGAAGAGAACAGAGAATTTCTTCGCGATTTTGGTTCATTTTAGAAGAGAACCGAAAATTAACCAAAATGCGAAGCGGCCTTAGAATTTTTTTTGGTCCCCTGCAAATTGACCTACCCTAGGCATATAACCGGTTTCCAAAACAATTATGTAGGTTTTTTGGGCTTAAGTTTTTTCGAACCAAGAGCTGTGGGACCAATTCTGATAGCTTATTCGGATTTAATCTGATTATCTAAGTAAACAATTTTATGAACCATAAATCTTCAAACATCTGAATTTTTCACCATTTTCTATATTTGTAATATCAAAAGTTTAAAAGGCTGCACTATTGTAAGTGTTTAATACGGGATTACTACAAAACATCCCTAGAGGCTTAGGGCAGCTTAGATTTTCGCTGACCTTGCTACGATGCTCAGCTGCGAACGATGCACAATAACACGACGTCTGAGGCCATTAAAATTTTTGGTAAATCTCTGGATCACTGTGAACAAATGTTTCCTGCCATATTTTGACAGCCAGTTGTCAAAATCTAAGTATCTAGCAATGCAATATTTACTTGGTACATGTCGGCTGCACTTGTCAAAAATGTATCTCAGACAAAGTGATCCCAACTAAAAATAGAAAGCATTCAAAAATGCTGAGGCGCATGGAGTGGGGGAAACCAACGGCAAAGCCTAGCCAGCAATGTTTTAGCGGCCGATCATACCAGGAAGTGTCCATAGAAGCCTCTCAATTGATTAGTGTTGCATGTTGACTGGGTGGCTTTACTGCCTGAACCTATTTTGGAATCGAAGCGGGGCAGGAAAATGATGCTGCAGACAGCGCAGTCGCTGTCAATGTTGTCTCTGCCGCTGCCATGTTGCGCCAAGCGAAATTTATGTTATTTTTAGCAAAGTCGGCGTAGTTGGAACTGGAACCAAAAGGCAAATCACTTTCCTGGGTGACGGCAGAAGGCAATACCGAAGGCGACACAGCGTTCCGAGATCTCGACGAGAGCAATGACACTTGAACCTTCAAATAAAAGCGCGACAACCTACATACAAACATATCGTACTTATGTTTATGTGCAGACATCCCCTGCGCCGTGGCCTGATTTATGGCCAATGTGATAAGTTTGTATCGGATAGATGTACACTAAAAGAAAATGGGAGTACTGTTTGATGAAGCTGTGCAAACTTACAGCTATTCTATTGATTTTTAACAATGCGTGGCAAAAAAGATCTAGAAGGTTAGCATTCCTAGATAACGTCCAGAATACCTTGTTTTTAAGGTTTTGTCACAGCTCTAGACTGCTGCGGTTTTTAGAAATGGAATATTAATTTAGTCGCGGAATTTTAATGAGTAATTATTTCAGACACCCCGTGGGGCTATTACTAAAAATAACAAAACCTTTCCCAATAAGATCTTTAAAACTTTCGTGAGATCGACGGGCTTTGTCTAATTCTTAAAAATTATACCTCTTGGGTTTATAGCCAAAAATTTTAAAGTCATTGCCTAGCAGGTCTTTAGCAATTGTCCTACGCTCGGTAGGCATTTTCAAATTCTTAAAAATTAAGATCACTTTATTGCCGGTATTCCTCGAAATAAATGTAGAAAGCCTTACGGAGAGCAGCCTCCTAGTTTTTCAAAACAAAATCGACTTAAATAACTAAATAGAATAATGACCAATAAAAAAAGATGGTAAAAATTTGGTTCCGGTAAGAAATTATTGTTCAAATAATGGCAGTGCGAAAAACTTCAGAGATATATGGTTCCTGGAAGAGATTATGGAAAATACGGAGTTCTGTTATTCGAGCTTATGTCGAAAAGGTGAAAAAAAAATATATAAATGGCATATTTAGTAGAAAATAAATTTTATAAAAAAACTACCAGTTAAGAATGTCGGAAATATCCTAAATATAGACAGGAAAATTCGCAAGCCTTTAAAATTGATAGATATCCATTACATAAATTTTTGTATGCCAACAAAATAACAGCGATAAAAAACGAGATACTTGTTTCCTGGAAAAAATTATGGGAAATTCTGTTTTTCGAGCTTATATCGAACAAAAAGTGAATTTGTCTTAAAAGGTGAAATTAAATTATATTGATGGGATCTTAAATAAAAAATAAATTTTATAAAAAAAAATAACAATCAAAAAAGTCAGAAATATCTTAAAGAGTAATTAAAAATTGAAAATTCCCGAGCTTTTAAAACTTACAGATTTTATTAATTAATTCTTTTAAAACTAATAGATTTTATTAATTAATTCTTTTTTTCAGTTTAGTTTATTAGTTTAGTTTTCGAGTGAACCTTCGTAAAAAGTATTTTTTGTGTAATTTTTAAAAAAATCTTAAAATATAAATGTTCGTAATAGAGTTCTCTATTAGATTAAAGCTCAATATCTTTCGATCTAATCGTCTTTCATGTCCATACAACATTTTTTGCGCGATATATTGTGGAACTGAAGTGCCCAAAAACGATGTTTAAGAAAAAAAATTAATTTTATTTTCGTGTTTTTAGACCAAAATTTCCCAAAAAAAAGTACTTTCTTACGAAGGGTCATTTTTCGTATAAACTATTCTTATCAGCTGATTAAGCAAGAGCCAAATCGAATAAATTTTGTTCGATTTCGTCTTTTCAAGCTCCCAAATCGGTATATTTTTCTGTTGCTATCTATTCACATTTACTTAGCATAATTCTACAGTTCTTATTATGAGGGAAATTTTATTATGAGGGACATGTGAAACATGGATTGATTCAAAAAAAAAATAGTAAATTTAATTATCGGCCAAATAATTGAAATAGAAGCAAATCTCTTGGCTCCAAATATATCAAGAAGTCCTAAGTTAACTTTTACCAATATAAGCTTTTGCTTAGAAAACGCAGGCTGGGTTCTCAATTTTGGATTTGTTTATTTTTTCTTTAACAATTCGATATTTTCGGAAAAAAAATAAAAGTGCTATTGGCTTTTTTTTTAATTTTAAAACTATTTTTAGATGATCGGTAGTCAGTTTTTGAATAATTGAACTTATGTAAATATCCTACATTTACTGAAACTTCCTTCAGACCTATGCTCTACCTAGAGGTAGCTACTCGTAAACGAATCATAAAGCTCTACTGTAGTCTAGGAATAAATATATACACTGGAACTTTGGTGACTTTGTCAATTTCTTAAAGAATTAAGGGTTTACCTATTGATGGTCAGAATTCCGATATAATTAAATTTTCAGAAAGCCTTGTTTTTAGGTTATATCAGAGGAGTCTGCCTCTTTTAAACCTGGGACTTCAAGGACGCGAAATTTTAAAAATGTGATGTAAGCTTTAAAAGTAATGCACAAAATATAATCTTTGGGGTTATAGTAAAAAATTTTGCCTAGAAAGTCTTAAATGAATTTTCGAAGCTCGGCAGGCAACGTAAAATTCTCAAAAATTAAGGTGATTTTATTGTCAGGATTCCTCAAAATGAATAAATTCAAAAAAGTCGTAAAAACTTGGTTCATGTAAGAAAAAATGGAAAATAAGGATTTCTGTTTTTCCTGTAAGAAATAAAGGGAACGTAGGAGATCTGTTTTTCGAGGAACCCCCTGGCTTTTCATAACATAAACAATTTCAACAGTTGAATAGAATAATGATTGATCAAAAAAAGTCGCAAAAACTTTGTTCCTGAAAGAAATTATGGGAAATAATTAGGAGTTCTGTTTTTCGAGTTTATTTCGAAAAAAACAAGAATTTGTCTTGAAAAGGTGAATAAAATTATATTAATAGAATTTTCAATAAAAAACAAATTTAATAAAAAAAAAGCAATCAAAAATTTTTGAAATATTTTAAATTTAACTTAATCAGGAGAAAAAATTCGCAGGCTTTTGAAGCTTAAAGATTTTCATTACTGACGTTTTTTGCTCAAATTTTTGAGTACTTTTTTACCAAAAAGTATTTTTTTTTTTTTTATATTATATGTACATTGGTATTAAATAGTTTTTAAATAAAGTTAAACTGGTTTTATGAAATACAAAAAAATAATTAATTTTTTAAAAGCTAAGCAAAACTAATATAAACATTTGCTATGTAGTTTTCAAAAAAATATTTTAGTTTTTCGATTTCAAATCACAAAAAAAAATTGTTTTGGCGAAATTCGGACTACCAAATCTCTTGGATTCGAATAAATTAAATAAATCTTAACACTATTCTACCCGAAATAAGCTTTTATTAAGAAAACGCAGAATCGTTTGTCAGTTGGGGGATTTATATCATTTTGAAAAATTCTAAATTCTTAGAAATAAAATTTTAAAAGAGACTAAAAGAGGGGCTAATCACTGCTTTACCTGGATTAAGTTTTTCAATTTTAAAAGAATTTTTAAGTGGGCCTTATTGTCAGTTTTGATATTAATTGAATTTATGAAATTATTTGAAGATACCAAGAATCACTGCCTGGGACTGTGTAGGTCAAGGTTCCGCTTCGACAAGTCACACTCTCTAAATAACTTATTCCAGCTGTCAGAACATAGTCTTAAATGCCTCTTTAGGTTTATTCAGTTCAACGGATGTCTATGAAAGAGAACATCTAGAGGACCTATAATTGGGGAACGGTGGAGGAAAGGGGTATTATGGGCCAATTTTTTTAACCAAAGTTGGTCCCAGCTGCCGCCATTAACTAAGCTAACCTAGATACCAAGAAAAAAAATATTTTTCCAAGGAAGAGTAATCTTAAAATCCTACTTTCTTTTTGCATAATTCCATGCTGCACTATTTTTCTCAGTGTATTTCTGCATAAAGTTGTCTTGTTGTATATGGAGCAGGCGTCGTTGATGCGGTAGTTTTTTTTTTTGGTTTGGCAGGCGTTGAAATGGTAGTAGCGATTGTGGCGACAGTGGCGACAGTTCGTGTGGCATTGTTTGGCCGGGATCGCATTACACGTGTTGATGTCGCTGTCGATGCGGGAATAAACAAACTCTATGAAAATTGTAACAACCAGTTTCACACTCACTCAACTATTTCTGGACCTTTTCCCTCTTCAAACAAACAGTGCGGTCACGTTCAAGATGCCAAGCGTCACATTAGAGCCGAACTGCGCGACGTGCTGGGACATGGATCGCCGCCCTCATTTGAGAAGCACTACTATCATGGCTCCCACTGGCACAGTGGGCAACGTGTGCATCGTTTGCGCATGCCGCAACAACGCTGGAGCGGACGTAAGCGCTCAATCAATCATCATACTCATCCGTTTAGTCGCTGGACACAGTGGACAACCTGTGGCGCGGATTGCCTTAAAAGCAGAGAGCGTTACTGCAAGGCTAAGCGTATATGTGGCCATACTAAACATATGGAACAGCGCAAGTGCTGGCAGTAAGTGGGAAACTCTTAATTTATTTATGGAAATGTTTTAATTGTAGTCTACGACTTGCAGCTGTCATCCGCAAGGGGATGCTCATAAACCACAAGCTTGGCAATCAAATGACAATCATAATCATAACCCCTCCATCATTATAAATGCTGCAGCAGCTGCGGCCAGCGGACCGCCTTTAGCCGCGCATACAACACATGCACCACCAGATTATGAGTTGGTGCATCAACCGTCTCAACATCATCCTCCACATATCGACGAGGATGAGACTGATGAAGTTGAAAACGAGCCCATAATTGACTCTAGTGAACAAGGCGACTTTTTTGTGCTAAAGCAGCGCCGGCGCATCAAGAAGCAGCGGCATAGAGCACCTAAAAGGCCTTATAAATTTGAAGACGATGACTATAGAGCACCTAAAAGGCCTTATAAATTTGAAGATGATGACTATGAGGATTTTTTTGAGCGTCCGCGTTCTCGCAAATCGCTGCGTGCACGGAATTTGGATGTGCCCGACAACAGCGACATGGAAGGTGATGTTTTTCAGTATGAAGACTTTGACTTTGAGCCGGATAATCTCTATGCAGACTCAGAGTCGGAGGAGTACTCCGAGTATCGCAATAGCAGCAATAAGGAACGTAATACGCCAGATGGCATGCTGGAAAGACATCGTCGGGTCTACTCAAAATGGAGTCGTTGGACCAAATGCTCACCCAAGTGCACTACCAGAAGATACAAGTAAGTGTGTGTCGCTACCTCCTAGAGGATTTCATTTTTAAACTTAATCTATTGCAGAAAATGCCGCATTAGCGAACAGTGTGGGCGCGAAGTGCTGCGCGAGATTGCCTACTGCTATACGGAGGGCAGCTTCTGCCAGCAGTGGCTACAGGCTCAAGTACAAAAGGCTCCTGCCTATGAAACGCGACCAGGCGCAGTCTCAGCCATGCGCCGCATGCACTCAGAACCCGCTAGTAACAATGCCGTGATGCGGGACTTTATCATGAACGGCAAAGGCTATCGGGGACCGGAGTATGCGCCGCCCAAGCTGCGCTGTGGCTTGGCTCCGGTGCGTAGCGGACGCCGCAATATGTACAACATGCTGAAGATAATTGGAGGCAAGGCTGCACGTAAGGGTGAATGGCCCTGGCAGGTGGCCATCTTTAATCGCTTTAAGGAAGCCTTTTGTGGTGGCACCTTGATAGCGCCCAATTGGGTGCTGACAGCGGCACATTGTGTGCGCAAGGTGCTCTATGTGCGCGTGGGTGAGCATAATCTGGACTATGAGGATGGCACTGAGGTGCAGCTGCGTGTGCTTAGAAGCTACAAGCATCCTAATTTCGATAAGCGCACGGTGGACAGTGATGTGGCTTTGTTGCGGTAAGAGTATGCAGATTTAACTCGAGTTTTTATATCAATTTGTTTTATTTTTTCAGACTGCCCAAGCCAGTAAATGCCAGCACTTGGATTGGCTACTCCTGCATGCCGCGACCATTTCAGCCTTTGCCTAAGAACATGGACTGCACGGTTATAGGCTGGGGCAAACGACGCAATCGTGATGTCGCTGGTACCAGTGTGCTGCATCAGGCGGAAGTGCCCATTATACCTATGGATACTTGCCGCAATGTTTACCATGACTATACTATAACCAAGGTGAGCCCAAACAATTTGCCAAAACATAATTGGTTAAATTTGTATATTCACTCAGAATATGCTCTGTGCTGGGCATCGCCGTGGACGCATTGATACCTGCGCCGGCGACTCAGGCGGTCCTTTACTCTGCCGTGACACTACCAAACCCAATCATCCCTGGACCATCTTTGGCATTACCTCTTTCGGTGATGGCTGCGCCAAGCGCAATAAATTTGGCATCTACGCCAAGGTGCCCAACTATGTGGACTGGGTGTGGTCCGTTGTCAATTGTAACGGAAACTGCAAGCTGAATCAACGCGGCAGCGATGGATCCTAAGGAATCAATAAGCCATGGCTTCAAAAGTCTGTTTACTGGCTACTGCTGCTGCTGCTGCTGCTGCAGTGTGATTTATGACTTATTGCAGCTTGATAAATGATGTGGTTCATATGGTGGCACCTTTGGCCCAGTTGCAGCTGCAGACCAGGCAGCCAAATTGATTGCACTAGTTTGATAAAAAAGAAGTCCCGTCGATCGCTTGATTGTTTGTCATGCCACCAAATGGAGCTGCTTTTGTGGCAACTTAACGCATATTCAAATTGTAGTTGTAGTTTAGGCTTAAGCGTGTTCTGTTGCAGAGGCTGTGAAACACTGACATACATATATCGTATCGTATATATATGGTATATAACTTTAAAGGCCCTGGTTACAAAGAGTCTGGGCAACTCTTCTATTGTATATAGCTGAAGTCTCTAGCAGGCAACGTTGCCTTATTTTAATAATTAATTTAATGAACTGCTAATGTACTTATTTATATAGTTAGTAAGTTAAATTTGTCAACTAAATGTAACTAACAGCTGAGCTTAAACTTTATGTCTAGTTAATAAATGAAATTTGTCAATACCAAATAAAAGCATATTTTAGTTTAGTTGTTGGGCTCTAAAAAATGTATAAAATATACTTGATGAAGGAATCAACGGACAGAACCATTTTGTTGTTGAAAGCCTAATGAACAGCCTAAGACCGTTACTGAAATAAATCTTTTTTTTTTTTAATTTTCTAAATTTTGAGTCTGATCGGATTTCAGCTACCAGGCGAGCAGAAATGTTAAGCAAGCAGCTGCAGATTAAAATTTGTTCTAAAACTGTCACTAAAAGTATGCAACAAGTATGCAAGCATTTAAACAAAACTGTTGTATTCAAATGTAAAATTTATGTAGCATACTTTTAGTTGCTAATTTAAAGTTGCTTCCTGCATTTTATGCATTTCTGTTCGCCTGGTAGTTCAGCTGCTTTGAAGACCATTTTATATGGAAAAATTGCAAAATTAAATTTTATTTTTTATTTTTCAGCTGTTTTCAGATTCAGCAGTGGTCGGCAAAATATATGGAACATATACGAGGGTGGATTGATAAGTTTCCGGCCTGACCAAGAGATGGCGCCACTAGGCCTACCTTGAGGTGGCGTTCTATAGTACCATCCTTAGATAGCTTGTAGCTATATTTTCAGCCCGATCGCCATGTTAGTTTAGATTTGAGAGCACACTGAACAAGACGCCTCTGTGTTTTTCTTGAAAATGGAAAAGCTGGAAAATCGTTCTGTCATCAAATACTTCTATTTGAAGGGGTTAAAGCCGAAGGAAATTAAAAAAGAGATGGACTCAACACTGGGGACATCCTCCCCATCATATTCAACTATTAAGCAGTGGGTTTCCGAATTTAAAAAAGGTCGTGTGAGCACCTCTGATGAGCCTCGCTCAGGACGCCCTGTTGAGGTCACAACTCCAGATATGATCGAAAAAATCCATCAAATAGTGCTGGAAGACCGCAGATTAAAAGTGCGTGAGATAGCTGAGACCTGTAAGATGTCATATGAACGTGTGCAAAATATTTTGCACCAACTTTTGCATCGCAAGATGGGTGCCGCGTTTGCTAACAGTCGACCAAAAATTGATTCGAAAAACATTTCTACCGCCAATTTGACGTTGTATAAGCGTAATCCAAGCGAATTTTTGCGTCGATTCATAACCGTTGACGAAACTTGGGTCCACCACTACACTCCTAAAACCAAAGAACAGTCTAAACAGTGGATTGGACCAGGGGAACCAACTCCAAAGAAGGCAAAAACAATTTTTTCAGCGAACAAGGTTATGACTACTGTTTTTGGGATGCAAGAGGTCTTATAAACATTGTTTACCTTGAAAAGGGTAAAACTATCAATGGTCAATACTACGCAGACTTAATGCAACGTTTGAGCCACGAGGTGAAAATTAAACGACCTCATCTGGCGAAGAAAAGAATCTTGTTTCATCACGATAACGCACCAGCGCACAAGTCAATCGTTGCGATGGCTAAAATCAACGATCTGAAGTTTGAATTGATGCCGCACCCTCCCTACTCTCCAGACCTAGCCCCGAGTGACTATTATCTGTTTCCTAGCCCCAAAAAATGGCTTGGCGGTAAGAGATTTGCGGACAATGAAGAAGTAATCGAAGCTTCAAATGGGTATTTTGAGGAGCTTGACGAATCAGTCTATAGAGATGGCTTTACTAGACTAGAACACCGCTATGAGAAATGTATCAGCCTTGGCGGAGATTATGTTGAGAAATAAAAAAAAAAATTCTTAAAAACGTTGTTTTTCTTGGTCAGGCCGGAAACTTATCAATCCACCCTCGTATATACACAATTTTTTTTCGTTTGTATGAACATTCTGGTACGCTGTAACGATTTAGTTTTTAGCCTCTTACTTTGGTGAGGTTACAAATTTTTTTTTAATTTTTCGTACTGCTGTTTCTGAACCGCCCAATCTCAAGGTCATTCGATTTAGCAATCTATTTGAGCACTACAATTTCCTCACAACTGAAAACTTCCAAATTTAAAAAAAAATGTTTTTCGTTTTAATAATTTATTTATTCAAATAAAATAAAATAATTATTATAATCCTTTTAATTTTGCTTCTTAGTTTCTATATATAACTAAGGTTTACATATTTAAACAATTTTGTTTGTTTTATTTAAATATATTCAAATTGTTAAACTAACTAAATTTATCAAATAATATAAATAAACAAGCTAAAATTGTAAAAAATAATTTATTATAATTTTTATAAATATTATTATTATATTTGAAATAAAAATAAACTGAAATAACTTAAAAAGCGTGTGTTTTGTTTTTAAAAAAGAAATTTTGTTTCAGTTGCTGGCTCTAAAAAAATATATCAAATATTGTAGCTGAAGAAATGTGGAAAGAAACATTTTCTTGTTCCAAACCTATCTGCAAACCGTTACTGAAATTCAAATATTTAAATTTACTGCGGAGAATTTGGCAAAAAAAAATAAAAAATTTGAATTGATTTTCGCTAATTTTTGACTCTGAACGGATTTCAGCTACCAGGCGAACAGAAATCATAAGCAAGCGGCTACAGAATAAATTTTTTTCTAAAAGTGTCACTAAAAGTATGCCACACTTTTTTTTCAAATATAATTTTTTTGCAAAAATAATTTTTCTATCAAAATTTTGTAGCATATTTTTAGTTGCTAATTTAAAGTTGCCTTCTGAATTTTCTGCATTTCTGTTCGCCTGGTAGTTCAGCTGCTTTGAAGACCTTTTTTATATGGAAAAATTGCAAAATTAAATTTTTTTATTTTTTTAGCTGTTTTCAGATCAAGGCAGTTGTCGGCACATACACATATGCATTTTTTTTGCGTTTGTATTGAACATTCTGTGGCGCTGTAATGCTTTTTTTTTTTTTTAATTTTCCAAATTTAAATTTTAATCGCAAATCTTTGTACAGCTGTTTCCTATCTCAAGGTCATTCGATTTAGCAATCTTTTAGATCCTGTAATTTTCAAAGCCCATCTGAAAAAGTTCAAATATAAAAACAGATGATTTTTTTCGTTTCAATTATTTATTTATTCATATTAAATTTAATAGCTATTACAATCATTTTAATTTAACTTTTTAGTATCTATATATAACTAACGCTTACATATTTGAACAATTTTTGTTTAATAAATTATATTCAAAGCATTTATTAATTATATAAAGGTATATTTTTTTTAATTTGTGTAAATAATCTGATTAATATTTATTTTAATGATACACTTGTTGTGCTGTCTTAATATATAAAGTATATATTTTTTATTTATATTAAATTATAAAGTATAAATTTATTCTAAATTATATGAGGTTTCAAGGTTGTACATCTACTCAAAGCGCTTTTGTTGAATTGAAAAATAAAAGATGTTTTATTTTTTATCTGTTCCTTTTGTTTTCTTAATTTTTCAGTTAGATCTGATGGATGTGCATTCCAAATTTAACTCCAAACTTGAGAAGCCGTTAATAAGTAGCGATTGCATTACGTTTTCCTAATTTTATTTAAATATATACAAAATATTGTTAAAAAAAAATTATTTCATTCGAAAAAATATTTATTAAAATAATTTTTAAATCTATTTATAATTATTTTCAGCTACGCTGTTGCTGGTACTTTAGTTCTTACTATATTATTGTAAAATATATTTAAATCAATAAATAAATAATCATTTCTATATAAATAATTTCTTAGAATACATAAGTTCTATACATGCAATAAACTAATTTTGTTATTAATTAATAAAATCATATAGAGTTTGTCATGTGTCCACATGGATTGAATATTTCATATGGGGCCCTCAAAAATTTCAGCAACAACGCACATTGTCTCTCTGTAAAGAAAACATGTAAAATGAATTAAAAAATATAAATTATTATTAAGTTTTTAAGTCTAAAAATATATTAAACTTATGGAGATCCAGCAAATAGAAAATGTAATCATAGAATGCTAACTGTTTTTTTTTTTGTAATTATTATGTTTGTTAAAAAATGCAATTAATAAAAATTTATGCATAGTTTCAGTTATATAAAATATTATACTTATTGCCATAACAATCACAAAAAAAACCTTCGTATGGGCTCCCTCTAACTTATGCAGGTTACAGAAACGAAATCGGTTGACACATTGGTGAGAACATCGATTATTTACACAATACAAGTTTCTTTTATATATATAGAAGATATCAGTTGATTAGAGCTCCAATAGGAACGATCGGTCAAAAAAAAAATTTAGCTTCAAAATTCGTTTGCTTTTGATTGCTTATGAAGGTATCGTAACCTAAATTGACAATTAAATGTCTCTTGTTGTTTTTTTTTTAACAATATACCGTATTTGATCTATCGAAATTTTCACCTATCGAAGTGTGCCGCTACAAATGATAATTTTTATTTTGTTATTTTATGTGAGCAAAATACAAATAGTTACAAACAAATCAAACTTTAAAAAATGCGTTTTATGAAACGCGAAAAGAAAAACAATGAAATCAGAATATGGTGTCAAAAGCTAGCATCAAATGGCAAAGCAGTTGTGAATTACAAGCGGAAAAAACTGAAATAATTTAAAATGTTAAATTTATGTAGCATACTTTTAGTTGCTAATTTAAAATCTGCATTTTATGCATTTCTGTTTGCCTGGTAGTACATATAATATAAGCAGCTTTCAATCCATTTTCAATAGAAAAATTAAAAAAAAAAAGTGGCGTACGTAAAGTCGGGCGCGGACGACTTTGGGATACCCTGTACCACTATTTTGCAATAAAATCCGGTTCCTTTATAAAAAACCAAAAACAGAAGAATTTTTTAGCAATAATTTTTTTTTTGACCGATCGTTCCTATGGGAGCTATATGATATAGTCAACCGATTTCGATCAAATTTGACACTGTGCTTTAATACCTTAAAAATTAAAATCATGAATTAAAGCATTAGATTAAGCAAAACATAAAGACACAGATATTTTAGAAATTGAATAAACTTTCCAAATAAGTAAGGGCTTAATTGTATAAATTAGTTTTTATTAATGAATTTAATCAAATCTCAAAAAATGTTGTCAACGATTTTAAAACCGTTGTTAGTCATGTCTGTGGCACCAAGAATTGGAATTGCAACGAAATTGAATCGAATTGGTTTTCTGTGGCACCCCTGTATATTTCGGAATTCATTTTGTTGATGACCTAATACATGTACTAAGCGGCTGTCACAGGAATCGCTTCAAATTCCTCCGCAATTAACCTACCTACGCCCTGGCCTCAAGAAATGCCTTCATGTGACTTCAGACGTCGTAGTTAATCAAAATCGCTGAAGTACCTCCAAAACCTTTATTTATTTTTCGAAACCTTTGAACCTGAACTTTTTAAACGATTACTATATAAGAAAAATATCTATCTATACATTATACAATTAGTCTGACATGATTTTTAATATATAAGGTTGTCAAAAAAGTCTTGCGGTATTTCCGCAAGCTTGTCTTTGCAAGCGCGTAGTTCTAGTTGTATTCGTCGCATCGGTTCACGCTAGAGCTTTTTGGAAAGCTCTTTTCACGTGCTAACACGTGTTTGATTAATTGTTGTTTGCTTTTAGTCGTTCGTGAGTTATAGCGTCGCAAACATGGAGCAAAATAAAGAGAAAATACGGCATATTTTACAGTACTACTACGATAAAGGCAAAAATGCATCTCATGCTGCCAATAAAATTTGTGCAGTTTATGGACCCGATACAGTTTCCATTTCCACCGCACAACGATGGTTTCAACGTTTTCGTTCTGGTGCAGAGGTGATCGAAGATGCGCCACGGTCCGGAAGGCCTGTTGTCGAAAATTGCGATAAAATCGCTGAATTGATCGAAAGAGACCGGCATAGTAGCAGCCGTAGCATCGGCCAAGAGCTGGGCATGAGTCATCAAACCGTTATAAACCATTTGAAGAAGCTTGGATTGAAAAAGAAGCTCGATGTAGGGTGCCACACGACTTGACGCAAAAAAACATTTTTGACCGTATGGATGCATGCGAATCGCTTCGGAATCGCAACAAAATCGACCCGTTTTTGAAGCGGATGGTGACTGGCGATGAAAAGTGGGTCACTTACGACAACGTGAAGCGTAAACGGTCGTGGTCGAAAAGCGGGGAAGCTGCCCAGACGGTGGCCAAGCCTGGATTGACGCCAGGAAGGTTCTTCTGTGGTGGGATTGGCAGGGAATCATCCACTATGAGCTGCTCCCCTATGGCCAAACGCTCAATTCGGACCTGTACTGCCAACAACTGGACCGCTTGAATGTAGCACTCATGCAGAAGAGGCCATCTTTGATCAACAGAGGCCGAATTGTCTTCCATCAGGACAACGCCAGGCCACACACATCTTTGGTGACACGCCAGAAGCTCCGGGAGCTCGGATGGGAGGTTCTTTTGCATCCACCGTATAGTCCGGATCTCGCACCAAGTGATTACCACCTATTTCTGTCCATGACGAACGCGCTTGGTAATCGGAAGTTGTCCACAAGAGAGTCCTGTGAAAATTGGCTCTCCGAGTTTTTTGACAATAGGGAAGCGAGCTTCTATAAGAGGGGCATTATGAAGTTGGCATCTCGTTGGAAACTCGTCATCGAACAAAACGGCGCATATTTGACTTAAATCGCATTATTATAACCAATTTTATGAACAATTGAAAATTCAATAAAAAATACCGCAAGACTTTTTTGACAACCGTATAATTGTATTTATTCCATGGCTTTAGTACATAACATAATCTTTTGTAACTATTGGACTCAAGCTAATTATAAATAAAAAAATCAATTATTTTTCTTTTCTTCTAAGGCTCCGAGCATGGATTTTATGTGACATGCTATCCTGCGATCCCTGCACAATTAAAAGTTTTTTAAGGTTATATGGCCCGCAAGCCCAACAATTTAAACAAGGACCCTGATTCGGACATCCAATCAATCCAATGAAAGAACGTAGCACAATCGAGCAGAGCTCAAAAAATATTAAAGTTTGATGATAAGGAATACTGCTACAGAGTCTTCTATGATGTCAACCAGTGCTTGACATAGTCTGAATTCTGCTCCCAGCTCAGTTTTTCAACCAGCTTGAAGCGCTTTCCGCTAAAAGACTAATGAGAGTTGGTGTGCTACAGGGAAGCGTCCTTGCTGCCTTTATACAATCTATACACGGTTGATATCCCAATCCCTTGAGAGCTGAAAGAAACATGAGAGAGCTATCATTCTTCCATACGCAAATGACCTGGCTGATCAGAAAGCGCCTTCCATTCCATGTGGAAAGGAAGAAAATTAAGCCTTTTAAACGAAAAGACTAATAAGAGCTGGTCTGCCATAGGGAGGCGTTTAAACGGCTGATATTCCAATCCAGGTCAAACTTAGGCTTAGCGTGGCGTTCTGTCAAATACAAGCAGGTGACGAGATCCAAAGATTAGCAGAGATTTCATACCTCGACCTGTGCCATAGAAGAGAAACGTGTCTAAACTAATGTTACAGCTGTGAGTTTTGTTAACAAGTTAACCCATCCAACCAACGTCTTGCGTCACATATAAAAATAGTTTTAATAAACTGCTTCCTTAAAGGATATTGCATTCGCAATCGGCTGCGGCATAAGCATTGGCTTTCTCCACTCTTAGTTTCAACCTTACTTTATAAGAATATTTTTACTCTTGTCTTGCAACAGCTTAGCCCCTTCAGAACACTTTGCAACAAAGAAAAACTTGTTTTTAAATGCTTCATTTGCGTGATTTATTAGTACGACTATATAACGTGACCCTTCCATTTTTTAAATATTTTTTGTTTTTTTTTTACAATTTCTCAATTTTCCTACTAGCAGTACACAATGGGTTACACAAATGGATTACAAAAAAAAAAATAAGTAAAACAAACGATCACAAGACAGAGGTGAGTGCATATACACTGCTGCACATACAAAATAATATAGTATATAATAGCATGTATAAAAAATGTTTGTAAGTGTATATAGTTCTATTAAAAAGTTAAGATATAAAGTACCAACAACTAGGGGGGCCAGTCCAGTCCTGCTGCCTACTGGCCGGTCAGCAGATAATTAAGTGCTATCGATGCTAATAAGACCAATAGAGCCACAGCAATACCCAGCATATAAAGGCTGCGCGATAGTTCACGCTTTGGCATACTGCTGACTAAGCCATGTCCAGCATCTAATTGGTCATCGCTTGCTTTACTTGCAGAGAAGCTGGTATCATCAGGCATACCCTCAACATCCATAGAAATTAGTTGTGGATCCAGCTCCACATCGAGTATTTGTTTGGCCTGTGATACAACCACAGTTGGCGCCTCCCCACGGAATAAGTATTCCGAGAATTGCACTTTACTTCCAGCCGAATGATGGCTATCATCCGAGGGCAGTTTGAAAAAAACGCGTCTAGGCGGTTCACTTATGAACAAAGCTTCATTGGTTGCATGAGGATCGGTCAGACCGTCGCAATAGACCTGTATACGTGTAATTAGCGAACGTAGCACATCGTCACGCACGTAACGCTTGACATCCGCAATGCTATTACGTGGATTGCAAAAGATGCGTGCTGAGATTGTGCCACTCATGCGCAAAGTGCCATTGAATTCGCGCACCTTTATATCTGCCTCCTGGCTTAGCTGGCACTTGAGTGGCAATACAATGGTGGCTGGTATAATGCCACCACTGCCGTAATCTTCCTGTGAAAGTAATTCCAATGCAGCCGCTTGAGAGGCAGCCGTAGTACGAGCTGCAGGTGCTGCAGTTGCGGTTATCGTAGCTCTAAGTTTTTCATATTTGGCTTTTTTCTTTTTAATATAGGCCTGCAGCTCGATTGTGTCGTCCACGGTCTCATCATAGAGAAACACTTCACTGGCTATGAGGTTTTGGCGTACCGTCAATATAATATTTTGGAACTGTTCCTCAATGTTAACGCGCAACGTTGTATCCTGTATTGGTATAACATCATCCAGATTGTAGCTGCATTCCAGCTGTATCCATTCAAAATCTTTTTCCACAAAACGGCAATCAATGCTTGAGAACGTGCCGCCGCTGTCAAAACGAAAAAATTATATAAGATTTCATTGTAAATAGTTTTATATACAGTACTACAAAATAAGGTAATAAAAAGTAATTAAAAAATCAAGTAAGGCAATCGAACGTAATAACCATAATGCCATATTTGTCATTTGGGAAGCGTCAAGATAAATCTAGTAAAAAATTTATAAGTACGCATTCGCTTGAAGCCCATTTTTAAAACATAAAATGCATTCCTTAAATAAACTGAGAAAAAATGAGTATAACGAGAACGAGTTTGCTACATGTATCTATGTACTATGTATCTAAAAACATTTAAATTTATAGCAGTATATAGTTTACAATATGTTATTTACCATATGATGCATTTTATGTTTGCCGTAAAATATGTTTTCTTGCAATGTCTATTTTTAATAAAGTTAACAATGTAAGCCAAAAAGAAGAAATATAGCATCAGTGGGAACCTAACCCGTGTGCTTAAACAGAATATTTAATACGCTAACAAGTTACTTACTTGCCGTAGCTGTAGTTTTTGCAGACCAACTTTTTATCTGGCAATGAGTAGGCCATAAATACATAGTCAGTCTGGGCAATAGCTGTGGTATAAACGCCAAAGGTTTTGCAGCTTTTTAATATCGTGCTGTAAAAGATAAAGTAAGTAAAGTATTTAATTTTAAGAGCAAGTCTATAATGTATACAAACTACTATAAAATGCAAACACAACTTTTCTGAGAAGAATTCACAAGCGTAATCTTAACCCAAACAAAGCTTTTGTAATATTAAGCCGCTCGGTTTCAAAACTGTTTATGTAGCCCTAAATTTAGCTAATGTTTACAATATACTCAAATTTCTCTATAAACAATTGTATAAGGGAGTCCACTAATAGTATTTACAAAATGAATAAGTAAACAATTAATAATTTTGTTAAGCCTGTATACTAACAAGCATAATTAAAGTTAATAACTTAATAAAGCTTTTCTTAAATAGTTTAGACGTAGTGCTTGGATCTAATAAGCTACAACAGTCACAATATGGTACATAATTCGTTGCCACAAAGGGCGGTGACAGCTTTAACAAGCTATTAATAACCAAATAATATATAATTTAGTACAGAGGTATGATACATCCAATCGATAAAACCAATAAAGGCATACTAACGAGCTCATTTAGGCTGCACACTTGTAGCTCACTCTCACGTGTGTGTACTGGAGCTGCACTACGTACAGGTATTAACCAGTTTAAACTTACTCGTAGACATCCGAAAACAGCTTTTTGGCATTCTTAAACTCCACGCTCTGCTCATTGACCACTTCTGGATTAACAGATGACACAAAAATGCCTATATAAAAACAAACGCATATTAATGAAGTTCGAGTGCAGTTTTTAAGCGTACACGCCCCACCTATGACGTCGCAGGAACCTGGGCACATTCTGCTGGCGCTGAGCCACTGTGCAGCCAACGCCTGCGAATTGATGTCATCGATGGAAACATTTGATTGACTTGTATCCTCAGAGTCTGCATCCTCCTCATTGTTGCGTGCCAAATGCACTACAATGCTCTTGTTAATCTCAGCTTGCTGTGAATGCAAAAACATACTTGGGCTTAAAAAAATTGACAACAAAACAAAACTACGTGGCGGCAGCGTGTACACATACATGGCCTATAATGACGCCATAGGAGAGTTGGTGTTCCTGTGCACACTTTTGCAGGTAAAGCTCATCTGCCTTGCTGAGTAGCACTGTGCGTAACATTTGAAAACGCTTAAAATTTTATATTTTTATAATTTTTTTACTTTAGTCCGTAATTTGGCTGCTTTCGATTTGCTGATATTAACAGCACTGCCAACTTGTTCATATACAGCTACACAAATAGTGCTGCCAGCTGTCACACACAATTTAACTATTTTCAACGATATGGCAACTCACACACAGCACAGTTTGTTTACATTTTTTTTTTGTATTGCTTGCAGCGCGGCCAAATGAACGTTATTAATGTGTAACAATTTAAACTATATAAACAGACATAGCGCCCGCAGCTGGCAACGCGCACTTAAATTAAGCCACCAAAACTGAATGCTACGTGTTGCTGACTGCCATGACGCCGCTGTCAAGTGCGCATTTGTGCGCCACCCAAATGGTCAAGTGTTTTGTGGGATTATGGCGCGAACGGACGCGATCGGTAATCGAATTAGGTAAATAAACACTCCATAATGCGAGCGTCGTACGTTCACAATGTGTGCTATATTGTTGTTGTTATTGTTGCTGTTGTTGTTGTTGTTGTAATGATGAGGAGCTAAATGAGATTTCGTTTTGATGGTGGTCGTTGCGAACCATCTGCTCTCTGTATGATTTGTGCTTAATGTTGATTGTTGAAGTGCCACTTGACGGCGCGAGGGCGCACGCTACGCTTAAGTAAAGATACTGCACTGAACTGGTCCAGGCACAGGCACAGGCCCAGCCCCGGGGCTCAAGTCCATGCCCAACACAGCACAGAGCAGCCCATGGTCAGCAGTTACACCAGCTCTTGTTTTATTTATATTGTAAATTATTCCTGTTCGATTGTTTGCCTTTGCTCTGGATCTTTGGCATGAAAACACTTGAGTGTCATTGACAGGCGTAGCTTTGTTGCTTATTTCATTCATGAATCGTCCGCCTTTCACAAATTGGATACAAGCTGAGCTGGTGCACTCACAGTTTGTATGTATGTCTATATATATGTATGTCATGTACTGCACACAGAGTAGATGCACAGAAAAATTAGTGCGCTATAAGAAATTTGAATTTATGGAAATAAAGAAAGTCCAGTATTTCTATATGTTATGTAAATAGCTTTCCCTAAGTTTGTGTACTCAAAGGTAGGGTATTCATTTAGCTAAAGTATTTTTAATTGTGGTGCCATTTTTGTGCAGTAGAGAGTTGGAGAAAGATGCTTGACTGCTTTTATATATTTGCATATAGTCAGAGAGTACTAAAATATATAGAGGCGAAATAACTCAAAAAGTTTTTTTTTCCCGTTGAAAGATCGCGCGCCAGATGAGGATGATGTTTTCGACCCCATCTGGCGCGCAAGCTTTCGTTGGCTTACACTCAAGAGAGAATCTTCACCTCTATCTTGCCTCTCGTCGAGGTAAATCCGGAAAATTCAATGAAAAATAAATATTATCAATAATTATGTTTAAATGTTATTTATTCAACTAATATTTTTTACATAGTAAGTACATGTATGGAACATCCTAATTATTTAATATAGCCGCCTTCAGCCACAACTACCCGCTCAAGCCTGGACCCAAATCGAGAACAGGCCCGTTTCACCTCCATTTTGTTCATGTTGGTCATCACATCCATGATTTTGGCCTTCAGGGCGTCCTTTGTGTTTTGAGATGTCTTGTTCACCTTCCCACACGTAGTAGTCGAGAGGATTGCAGTCTTGGCTGGGACAGTGGCCACAAATCTGAGGACCAGTGGTGATGCATATTCTCGTACAGCCAAGCCTGAGTCTTTCTGGACTTGTGAGCTGGTGCAGAGTCCTGCTGAAACACGTATTCTCTTCCAGCGGTCACTCGGTCTATCCAAGGCTTCACAACTGATCTCAGTACTTCGATATATCCTTCGGCGTTCAACCGAAGCGCCTGCTCGAAAAAGTGGGATGGCATGACGTCCCCATCACTGCTTACGACACCCAAAACCATGACTGAAGCAGGAAATTTCGTGTGCATGACAGTAGGCTCTTGTTCAGGATCTTGGCAGATCCATCGATCATTCTGACGATTTACTATTTTATCTTGAATGAAATTTTTTTCGTCTGAAAAAAACTTGAGGTAGCCGGCGCTCTTGTGCTTGATATCATTTAAGAGTGCTTGACTCTTAACTTTTCGATGTTCTTTGTTTTTGTCAGTCAACAACTGATGATTTCTGAGGACATAAGATCTGTAACCAAGATCTTCGTGCACCGTCAGACTGATTGTTGACCGCGCTACGCCCATATCTTTAGCTAATTTGTTCATAATGCATCCCGGATCGGCGTCAATCTTCTTTTTCAATTCATCGACAAATTCTGAAGTTCTTTTTCGGTCGGATCGTTTATTGTGGCTTGCTCGCTCTGAAGAAACCTCGTCTTTCTTTTCAGCATCTCGAAACTTCTTGCTAATTTCATAAACTTGTGTTTTTTTATATCCAAACCATTGAATTATCTCCTTTGGGGTTTTCCCGGCGCGTAGTGACTCTTGTATCGCTGCCCTGCGGTCCTGTTCTCGGCTCATCATTGCGCGTTATCAATCAAGTCTACTCTGTAACTGAAAAGGAACACCTAAACATGAAATGCAACGCTATCTTTGCAGATTTGTGCTAAGCTGTAATAAAGGAGACCCGCACGAATATATTCCGGATTTACCTCGACGACCCTGTACATTTTAGTACTTTCTGATAAAGTGCATATTGTATATATCGTCTTTGGAGAAAACATTTCCTTTTCAACCTTCTTATTAAGATCGCTTTCATAAATTTCTTAGGTCGGTATTTACAATGGTGGGAGGAACAGCATCTGGTTCCTAACTCTGAGAATCATCTTCTTTTACATCTTGACGAACCATTGCAATTTTTATTTTATTAATTATACATTATTTTTAATACAGGGTGGTCCATCTAGTGTTTGGAATTTGAACTACTTTTAAGACGTCAAATATCATTCATATATTGGTAACTATTTAGTAAAAACATTGACATTTACGAAATGCTATACGCTTGAAGAAAGTTGGGAAATATTAAAAACTTATTTCCAAAGTGGTGAGTCTTGAGTTTGGCCGAAAATGCGAAGTTGATCGAAAAATCATCTTTTCGGACGAAGCTCATTTCCACCTCGGTGGTTATGTTAATTAGCTAAATTTTCGCATCTGGGGCAAGCGTTTCACGAGAAGCCAATGCACCCACAACGAGTGACTGTTTGGTGCGGAAATTGGTATGGCGGCGTCATGGGCCCATTTTTCTTCGAAAATGAAGAAGGAGCCGCCGAAACGATCAACGTCGTGGGCTACCGCGCAATATTGACCGACTGGTTCTTCGCACAAATGGAAGATGAAGCTTTGGACGATATTTGGATTCAACAAGACGGCGCCCAGTACCACACAGTGAACGCCCCAATCGATCTTCTGCGCACAATCTTCAGAAATCGCATAATCAGCCGAAATGGCGTTGTGAATTGGCCACCAAGAAGCTGCGATTTGACGCGTTTGACTATTATCTTTGGGATGCGGTGAAAGATGTATGCTATGCCAACAATCCGCAAATAATAGATGAACTGAAGGACGAAATTGTAGCCGCTATTGCCAGGATAAAGCCGAAATCGAAAATGTGCTCAAAAATCGGACCGATCGAGTGGCATACTGCCAACAAGCCAGCCGTGGTGGTCATTTGACCAAAATTATTTTTGATAAATAAATTAAAAAATAAAACTTTGAACATTGAAAAATATTCAGTCGTTTTGTTTTTATAGCAAAATTAAATTCCAATTTTTATATGGACCACCCTGTATATAAAAATTATTATATTGTACAATAAAATATATATAATTATTTTTATTGAAATATAAATTATTATTAAAATAAATTTGATAAATTTTCTAAAAAGAAAGATGTATAATTCAAAAAAGTGTGACATCAATTAGAATATTCTTGATTAATTAAGAAAAACAAAATATTTTGAAAAGATATGGTACATTCTTGAATTAGAATGGTCATTCGAAGGTTTCCCACTTTTTGGATGTTGTAAGTCGTTATAAGTATAAAAGTAAAACTAAATTTGAATTTTTTATATTTTTTAATTTGGTTAAATCAATGACTTCAAAAATTCCATATTCAATAATGGATATTGTAATATAATAATATAATAAAAGTAAAAAAAAATTTTTATTAATTAATTTTAAATTTTTTAAATCAATTATTTCAATACATATACGAATTTGAATATATTGTCTAATATTAATTTGTGAAAATACAATATTTCGTTATAGTAGTCAAATTATAAAGAAATTTTGGGTTCTTTATCTTTTCACACATTTTGTTTTTAGTGAAGCTTCTTATCTAATTTTTTTTTAACAATTTCCGACTGTTTATTTGCAATAAAATTTATGAAAAACATTAAAAAATAAAAAATTATAACTTTAAAAATATAGAATAAAGCCAATAATATCAGAAAGGAGGTCATGAAGCTCACAAGCTCACTTGTAAATAAAAGAATAATTATTTGAAATTTTTTTTTAGCAGTTTTGTCTAATTTAAATACCATCAATTTCTTTTTAATTTTTCTTATCTGTAGATTTGAATGTTTTTTTAATTTTTCTTAAATATCTGAGAGCATTAGAAGAAATGAGTTTTTGGCTTCCATTCATTCCATTTTTTGAAAGGCTTAAAACAATTTTTTTAAATCTACATACAATTAATATAGTCGAATACCCAAATAGACATTTCTGGATCGAAAATACATTTATCTACTTCATTCCAAAATTTCCATATAAAGACTTATTTTAAAAGTTATGCCATTTGGTCGCAGATTCGAATTCACTAACCCCAACATTATATAAAAATTATCATCGGACATCGGGGCTCAAAAAATATTTTTAAGGCAGTGTTATTTTTTATATGGATTTTGTCTTCTGTATGTTTTTGGGGTCGCTGAATCCGAGCTCCAAAAAACTCAAACCTTAAAAATCATCATAAAAACAAATATTTTGAGGGCTTTCTCAGAAATCTAAAGTGCTTAGATTATTTTTGTATCGTATACGGAAAGCATATAAAAAAGAAAATGACGTAGGTTAAAGTCGGAGCAGACCACTTTAGAATACCCTGTAAGTTCCACAACATTGCAATCAAATCGCATATATTGACTAAGGAATCATATTGATACTATGTGATATAGTGCTGGAGGACTACAAAAAAAATTATAAGCTTCAAATTTGGTTACTATATCTTCATAAACGAATGAGCTATCTATCTAAAACTTTCGGTTTTTTCCAAGATACTCTGAAACCCGTAGCTACTAGGTGGGGTTAAAAGTAACCTCCTTGGGAATGAACAAATTATTTTGTTTTGTTTTTTTATTTTATTCAATACTAGCCGGCCTCCGCTGCGCACCGGCACGCTCGCTCGTCTAGATCTGGAATCTTTCCGATTGGAAAACATCGTCCGATTGATCGATGAGTGGATAAATTTCATCATAAAATTTTCAACCATTCGCCATCTTTACATTTTAACCATGTTTGATGGAGATTTGGTAGTTTTCTTCTCGGCATTGTAAGCAGTATCTGATATTAATGTTTTCGTGCACTAATAATGTTAACCTATAATGGCGACAGGATGTCTTTTTTTTTATTTTTTCACGTTCAGTCAAGACAAACCACAGATTGAAAAATATTGCGTAACGCGCCGTCCGCGAAACAGGAGTGTGGAAGGCTTCGCGGCTAACTTCGCTTCGGGGTATGAAAAATAGATGTTGGCCGATTCTCAGACCTGCCCAATAAGCACACAAAATTTCATGAGAATCGGTCTAGACGTTTCGGAGGAGTATGTTCACAATCCCAAGAACCAATTCACACAAACTCATCGCAATAGGCTTAAAACTTCCGCATTGACCTCTAACACTCGCAAAAATCAGATTCATCGACTCGTTCATGAGAACACCCATAATACGTAAAACATAAGTTTCTTCTTATATATAAAATTCTAGTTTCACAATGTTAGTTACCATACTCCTCCGAAACGGCTGTACCGATTCTCATGAAATTTTGTGTGCCTCAATAAAATAAAATTTATAACATTTATAATTTTTGTGTTTCCTTTCGACAAAAAAAATTAACTAAAAAATATTTGTTAATCTGACAATGTACACAATGCCAACCTAAATGAAAAAAAAAATGTATTGGAAAATCAGATTGTCCTTTTTAGTATTTTCGTCGCAATTTTATATATATTTACATAGCCTATGTTCGTCCCTGGAAGCTTCTGAACATTTTAAAAAAAGTCCCATTAAAATCGGACAAAGGTTTTGGCGTCCAACCTTATACAAACAGACAAACACTTTTTTTTATATATTAGATAGTCCCCGTTTAGCTCGATACATTAATTCCAGCGATTTTCCAACTTCTTGATCCCGTCCGAAAATTAATTTACCGGAAGGTCTGCAAAATACTCCTCAGCGGCGTCAATGATCGCGTGAGCTGAATTTTTTATTGATGATGATAAATTACACTTGTTTACCCTGACATAATCTAGAAATTTGATTAATCTAGTTCTTACCATCTTTGAGATCAAGACGTTCATACAGACAGACGGACAATCGGACAGATGGGCATAAGTATATCGACTTGCATAGTCACCCTGATCATACTTTAGGTATCTTTGGGGGGGTCCAAATCGTTTCCTTCGGGATTTTACATAAATTTTCGCTTTCACAAGCGTAATATACCCTTTGCACCATAAAGTACAGGGTATAAACATCGTCGGATAACCAGTTTCGAAAAAAAATTTTAATTATTCAGATTGAGCCGTTGGTTCTATTCTGAAAGAGGTTCGGGATTCAGTAGGCCGAAATATGTACGTATTGAAACCTATGCCTCGTGTCACGGTTCTTTTTTAATGTGGCTGTGTAATTTGTTGGCTTTATTAAATGAAGACAAATTAAAATGAATCTTATTCAAAAGTTTTAAAAAAGAAACGTTTTTCAAGAAAAAGAAGGACGAAAAAGCCGAGGATCTTGCACGATGTGTAAACTTTTTCACGATTCATTATTTGAATATAGAAAAAAAATTCTTTTAAAATGATATGTGCAAAAAAAATATATCCTCCAGAAAACCTGGGTACAGCTTTATACATTTCTGATAGGGTGCACCCAAAAACTGTTGATTGTATTTGCTCTTTTTTTTATATCCAGGGCTATGGTTTATTTGTCGCCCATAAGTTTCGCAGACAAATCTACTCGCAAACTTACAGATCAAACAAAAGTAAGAAGTATTCGCTGGGATTTGTTCTAGGCTCTCTTTAGAAACCGGCTTAGAATCGCAATCCTTGAAAGATTCTGCAATTATAACTGTGTATCTTTTGTTCTCTTTGTGATCGTTCGCCAATGCATTCGATATGCTTTCTTCCTACATCATAAAGCATTGGCTAATTGCATTTTAACTTTATTTTGATTTTTTTGCCTGCACTGGTAGCGCCTCCAGCTAACTTAACTGCCATACGGACTCCTCGCTGATGCAATTTGGCTTCTGTGTAAGCACCGCTGTTATGGCCAAGGCATTTATTCTGTGTGGCTGACTGAAGAGATCACGCCATGTGTAGTTTAGTTGCAGTTTCGAATGCAGCTTCCAATTGCCTACTCCAGGCAGCGCATCAATCATCCATCACGCACGGACACGACAGCAAACCAACCGCATAAACCTGAATGGATTTGCGCACACAATGTTTTTGTATTTTTATTTTGCTCTTTTTATGCTGCACGATTTGGGTATGTATGTATAGCTACATAGCTATTTATATAAAACTTCCGGCAGTTTGTGGAGAAAAGTAATTCAAATTCGTAACAATTCTTCGCAATTGTTTCAAATTCTTTGAAAACATGTTTAATAATGTGTGCAAGCATAGGCGCATCATCTTATATGCATATGCATGCTTTCTCCTTCTCCCGCCGCCTGTTTGGCTGGCTACGCCTGTGACCTGCCCCCACACCCGCGCTCTCTTGTTTACACGCGCAAAGTCATGAGCACAAGACAAGACGTGCCAACCTAATTGTTTGATTTGTGTGTGCGCGCATATGCGCCAGCCAGCACATACAGTTGTCCCTGTTGCACACGCAGCCGCTGCCTAACAACGGCCGCCATTATGAATGTGCGACCAAGCTGAAAAACCGGTCCGCGTTTAAAACAAAACAAAACCACTCAAACGTTGAGTGAAAACGCCAAACTGGCTGGCAACACGCTCAGGTGAAATTCGAGCCAGTTCGTGCGCTCAGTCAGTGTGCTCAGAGCGGGCTCACGTGAACAACGTAACAACGGAACAAGCGACGGCGACGGCAGCGACGGTAACAACGAAGAAAAAAAACAAGAAACAAAAAAAGGAACTGCACAACGAACCAATTATCGTTCCGAATCGGATATAATTTTGATTGTATAATGTGCGCGGGTGCAGTCTTAAGCGCGTTATGCATATAATTCAAGATCACATTGCGTTCTGCTTACGTTATAAGTTTTATAAAATCGATAAATGCATAAAAATATAGTATACAAGTGCCAGTGTTTTGTTTGCCTGACCATGATTAGCAGCAATATATCGTAGTTCTTTGCGTTATGCTAATCAATATTCTTCAGTGACTGTGTTTTGTGTCCAAACTGCCCAATATATTACGTAGTTCTTAGTCAAGCAAAAACCAAAAAGAAAAAAATAAATAGATAAAAGATTGCAGCTAATCAATTAGCCAAACGACAGCCATAAACAGCTGCGGCCATGTTGATAGAGCCGAGCTTAAACCGTGACTTTGGCTCGCTAACTGTTGCTAGTTCAGGCCTTGGTGCCACGCACTGGAAAATGGAGCCACATCCACAACGTCTGACCCAACTGGCGCCGCATTCGGCAAATGGTAAGTTCCATTGGGGAAATGCCGACGGGCAAGCAAATATTACGTATACGTACATATACGTTGAGCTTTTAGCTGTCTGCAGCAATGTTTATATTTATTGCTGTACAAAATGTTTTATGAGCGGGCTCTGCCCCCTGTTCACTTAATAAGCACGAGCATAATTCATTTTCTTAAGTTTTTAATTATTTTATGTTTTTAACTACATTATTAAGTTTTTGTAAAGGATGATCGCGAGAATTTTTTTTATCAAGCTCTTAGCTCACTAAAAATTTTGTAACTCTCATTTTTATTGAAAATTGTTTACGATGTTTTTTACATTTACATTTTACGACTACCTATTTTCCGCTTCAGACAACTTTAACCCATATTTTAGCTTATAACAAAAAGCTTTTTTTTTTTGTAATAGTTAAATATTAAATTGATTATTATAATTAGTTTTTGGTGACTTTTAAAAAAGTTTTCTCAATTTTTCCTTGACTTACCGCTTTCTATCCTATTACACCGAACTTTTAATTTCCACTTTTTAATTTTTTTGGTATATATGGTATAAATATATATTCATCATCATAAAAGAGTTTGTGTAAGGAAATTTATTTATTTATAGACTTTTTAAGGATCGTTAGGCGCGTTCGCTTAGAGGGCTTGGCCAATTTTTTTATTAGTTTTTGACGAGCTTGTGTTATGCAAATTATAATGGTCTGCAATTGTAGCTTAAAAAGCTATCATCTCATATTAAACATTTGCAACCATATTCACCATATTTGTTAAAGACTAAATTACTTTTCCTAAATATAAAAATTTATTTATATATTTATTAGCTTTAATAGGAAATATATGTACAGTGTGCCACTAAAGTCATAGTACAGCAGACGATTTTTCACTTAGATGTGAATTCCTCCCATATTGTTTAAATTTTTCAAAAACTAATGATGAGGGTTTCTTAAATATATATTTTTAAACAATTAACAAAAATAAAAACAACAATTCATTAACAAGTTTCCTTAAATTCTAAAAAAAAGGTAAAAAATGGCATTAATTCAGCGCCTACGACACAAATATAAAAATATTATAGAACGCCTTGCTAATATTTACGAATTAGAGTAATAGTTGCAAAATTTTTTATTAAAAATATTCATTAATTTTTTTTTTTTTTAACAAAATTAAATATAGTATTTAATACTTAACTTAATACAAATTTACTGAGCACTAACAACTGGGGCCTTCGACATTTATTAATTATTTTTATCAAATCGGTTATTTTTGTCCCATTTTAATATATGTATATTATAAATTAAGATAGATTTTTTTCGAATATTTATTTATTGACAATCAACTGATAAATTTAAAAGGTTATAAACCTACATTGAGTAAATCGCCACACTTGAAATATAACTTAGTGTGTGATAAGGAAGATCGATTTTTTTCAAAAAGTTATTATCGATATTTATGGAATAAATTAAATAAAACTTGATTGAACTTAAAAGAAGTTTTTTATTATGTATACTCATACATTATATAGCTGACTATTGATATTTTAAAATTAATTTATGCAATATTTCAATACTCACAATATTTGACCTATATTACACCATTTTAATTTGATATATTTATCGATATTTTCCTTTTACTCCTTGACAAGCATATGCCCATGCACATTAATCATTTTAAAATTTATTTAAAAAATACAGAATAATTGGCTTTACTGTGTTACGAGAGCGAAAATAATATTGCCTTCGATTGAGATGATCTGACAACCGGTTCCCATATAAGGAGCGAATGTTATCATCTTCTTCTAAATGCATTTTAAAATGATTTCGTTTATAGGCTCTATATATTCTAAAAATATTTGAGCTAATGAAATTTTTTTGTAACTCATTACGCAGCGTGACTTGTGATCTTGTAAAACTTACAGGACAATCAGCTTGAAACTCCTATAACTTGAGATAGGATTAAGATAATCTACAAATTGGTGCAATAACTCCATTGGGAAATCTGCAGACTTAGGTAGCTGTAGCGTAATAAGCACATCGTGAGGCTTTTGTAAGTTATGTGAGATTGAGGAGCAATTCTTCCAACACATATTATGTCGTATAAAAAATCTCGGTCATGTCATCCGACTGAAACCATCATAAATAAGTTTGTAGATCCTTAAAGGCGTAGTATAGTTTTTTCAACAAGATTATTTAGATTGCGATTTGTCTGTCCACCTGTACCAGGGCTGCCGAACAGAATTTGTGGCGTAGGATTAGAAGTTTCCTGCTTCATATTTGGATAATGTGCGAAGAGTGTTTAAGATGTCAAAATAATCATCCCATTTCCGTCTTAATTTTAACTTGGGGGCTTAAAATTTCGTCATCAATAAATTGAGACTTCTTGCAGGAACGTTTATCGTAACTTATCGAACATAATCATTTATTCAATAAAATCTACTTTAGTTCAGTGAGTTCATTTAGTTCATTCATTCAAGGAACTCCAAGACTGCTCTTCTTTGCATCATAAAGCGCATAAAGGACCTTTTTATGAATATCTATTTAGTATAGTCCTTCCCTATATCTCTTAAATCTTTAAATAGAAAAAAGAAAATATTGCAAACAACACGAACTAATAAACATATTTTTGGTTACTCGAACTATTAGCCGTGCTTCGTTTGAAAACGTTTAAAATATTCGGAAACGTTTTGATTTCACATGTTCACAATAAATACCCATTTTGGTTAGTTAATGTCCTGTTGGAGCAAAGCGCCACACCCACTTCGACATATAACTGATAGTTACGCTAGGGATCTTGTTTTGCCAACAAAAAAAAAATATTCCCTTATAATAAAAATAGCTAAATTTTTTTAGATTTTAATAAATATAGTTTCGCAAAATAAATGAAATTTTTGCTAAGTTTACGAATTTTCCAATAAAGTCGTTAAGCTATTTTGAGCCAGGGATATATACAGTTTTTGCCGAAAAAATAAGGGGAAATATGGAAATTAATCGGGAAAATATGAAAGGGTATTAATAAAAAAATGTTTAATGTGAAGCTAAACATTTTTGCAAAGCTTACGAATTTTCCAAAACGGTCGTTTAGCTAGGGAATAAATAAAATTTTTGTCGAAAAGAATAAGAGGAAATATGAGAATTAATCGAAAAAATAAGGAAAATATGGAAAAGTATCAACCAAAAAAAATTCTAAATTGGGAGCGCCCAAAAATTAAAACAAATAAAATTTATCTTTTTTTTTTTTATAAAATTTAGAATGTATGCTGAAAGCTTAGGTTGAAAATTAAGTATTATCGTGAATATTGGGCTATTTTTATGTACTATAAGTCAAAAATATAGACTCCAAGTTAAGCAAATAGTCCGTCTTTATTTGATTAAGAAATATTTATAAGCACCTAAAAGTCCTAAAAGGACTAGAGCGCCATGTTAAGTAATAGTTATTATTAAATTTTGATCACGAGATATTCACGAGTAACTTATTAATGTAGGCAAAAACCAGTTTTTTCAAAAAATATCGAAAACAGTGTTGAAATAAAAAATTATAGTTTAAAAAAACTAAAAAACACGAACTCCGTCTGACAATTGGGTCTGTCCACACATTTTTCATTTTTCGACATTAATTTAATATATTTTTATCTAACATAGAGACTTAAGCTCCCAAGAACCTTTCTAAAATTTTATTGGCTATCGATCTACCACTATGACAATTATAAAAAGTCCTCAATAAGGACGAAAAAAGAATGGTGAAATTCGTACTGACGAATTGTGCCTGACTGGACACCACACATTCGTCAGGTTAATATGGAATTTGATTAAATTACACAGGTCTACAAATACAGGGGTCATGTGAGTTGTTGGAAAGCTAAGGGTTATTTCCGAAGTAATTTGGTGCGTAGAATCCGAATCTGGCGTCAGAACTGGCCCATCACGTCAGGATTTTGAGATATTTGAGGTTATGTACCCAAAAAACGGCGTTTTTTCCTACTTTTGAGGTTATGTACAGGGCGCAGGTTATGTACCCAAAAAAAATGTAGGAAAAAACGCCATTTTTTGGGTACATAACCTCAAATATCTCAAATTAAATGTTATAATTATTTCAGTAGTAGCTATGTAAAAAATTAAAGACATGAAAATAAAAGGAGTTAGTTCGGTACCGGAATCGTAATGCAAAGGCTAAACAGTATGGGCCATAGCTCATTTTTCCTGAAATCAGCATACAACTTTCATACTCGTATATTGCGACGAAAAGGTTTATCCATTACAATATTTTGAATTAATTTTATTCCCTTAATTTTTAGATTTTGTCGAAACAAAAACTTAGAAATTTTAGTTCCGTGTTAAAGTAAACTATTTGAAATATTTTTGAGCACAATAGCAATACGAAATTGTGGCTTTCATTACATTTCCAATTGGAAAATATCGGTTTCCATTTTTTTATTTATTTATTTAAAAAAATGGCGTACGTAAAGTCGGGCGCGGACGACTTTAGGATACCCTGTACCACTAGCTTGTAATAAAGTCCGATTTCTTCACAAAAAACCAAAAACAGAAGAATTTTTAAGCAAAAATTTGTTTTTTGACCGATCGTTCCTATGGGAGCTATATGATATAGTCAACCGATTTCAATAAAATTTGACACAGTGCTTAAATACCTTAAAAAAGATATGAATGCCAAATTTATTTTAAATATCTTTACAAACAAACAAAACACATCGAATTTTGTATAAAAAACGTGTTTTTGGACCGATTGGTCCTATGGGAGCTATATGATATAGTCAACCGATTTGAATTAAATTTAGTACAGTACTTAGGAACTATAAAAAACTCACGAATATCAAATTTGGTCCCAATATCTTAACAAACAAACGAAACACAACAAATTTTGTTAAAAAATCGATTTTTTGGAAGATTGGACCTATGGGAGCTATATGATATAGTCAACCGATTTCGATCAAATTTGGCACATTGCTTAAGTGCTCTAAAAAATTTCCAAACGCCAAATCTGGTTACGATATCTTTATTAAAAAACGAAATATAGCGAATTTTTCTTTAAAAAAGTTATTTTGGCCGATCGGTCCTATGGGAGCTATATGATATAGTCAACCGATTTTGATCAAATTTGGTACAGTGATTGGGAACTATAAAAAACTTTCGAATACCAAATTTGGTTACGATATCTTTATAAACAAACGAATAGTTCATCTGAAACGCTTTTTTTTTGTCGAGGTCGTCTCAAACACCCCTATGGGAGCTATATAATTTAACCCCGATATCAAAAAAATAAAATAAACTTGCCTCCTATGGAATAATATGGGATCTAATGTGAAAGTTTGGTAACTCTAGCTCTTACCATCTCTGAGATCTAGGCGTTCACACGGACGGACAGACGGACAGACGGACAGACGGACGGACAGACGGACAGACGGACAGACGGACATGGGTATATCGACTTCTCTATTCACCCTGATCATATTTTAGGTAACTTTGGGGTGTCTCCGACGTCTCCTTCTATATGTTACATACATTTTCGGCTTGCACAAACTTAATATACCCTTGGACCATACGGTACAGGGTATAAATAATTAATAATACATATTGCTTATTCAAAAGTTCTCTAATTTTATGATAGAGAAATCGAATCATAGTCTATCTTACAATTAGATATAACTGAGTTTTTTTTTCGAATATTTATTTTACTGACCGATAAATTTAAAAGTTTTTAATCCAATATAGATATAAAATTAAATCGCTACACACTAAATATAAAAAAATTTAGATTCACGAGTGCAGTCCCAGAAAAAGTCTAGTAATAAAGACCAACGACAAACTACACAATGTAATAACCACATAATAATATTATATAATACACGCAATATAAACCAAACTTTGTACTTACGATTTCAAAAAACCATACATAATTCAACTTCTTAATTTTTTCTTTAAACATTAACCAATACTAGTATGCTGGGTCCGCTTACTCTTGGACGTTTCTCGTATATATATGTACCTTAAGATAAGGGAAAAAATGGAAAAATGTTTTTAGATATTCTTTTCTTCTATGGCGTGACGAACCCGATATGGGTTTAGACCTGTATCGATCGCCTCCATTCTTCCCTGTTCTCCGCTTCGTTTTTCCAGTCGCGGATGCCCAGCGTATCTATATCCCTCTGTACAGCGTCAAACCCAAAATGGAAAATGTTTTTAGATAGAGATGGGATAATAAGTTTACGGGTTACTCAGAAAGTCAATAGAAAATTTTTGAAAGATTTGCGAGTCCTTTTGGACAAAGTGTCGAGTACCAAACCTTTACTTTGAATTTCCAAAGCCGCCGCTTTATTTATCATTTCAAATAAAAGCTCCTGTGCTGACCCTCTAGTTAGCACAATACGAGGGTGGATTGATAAGTTTCCGGCCTGACCAAGAAAAACAACGTTTTTAAGAATTTTTTTATTTCTCAACATAATCTCCTCCAAGGCTGATACATTTCTCATAGCGGTGTTCTAGTCCAGTAATGCCATCTCTATAGACTGATTCGTCAAGCTCCTCAAAATACCCATTTACAGCTTCGATTACTTCTTCATTGTCCGCAAATCTCTTACCGCCAAGCCATTTTTATGAGGTTAGGAAAGAGATAATAGTCACTCGGGGCTAGGTCTGGAGAGTAGGGAGGGTGCGGCATCAATTCAAACTTCAGATCGTTGACTTTAGCCATCGCAGCGATTGACTTGTGCGTTGGTGCTTTATCGTGATGAAACAAGATTCTTTTCTTCGGCAGATGAGGTCGTTTAATTTTCACCTCGTGGCTCAAACGTTGCAATAAGTCTGCGTAGTATTGACCAGTGATAGTTTTACCCTTTTCAAGGTAATCAATGTATATAATACCTCTTGCAACCCAAAAAACAGTAGTCATAACCTTGTTCGCTGAAAAAATTGTTTCTGCCTTCTTTGGAGTTGGTTCCCCTGGTCCAATCCACTGTTTAGACTGTTCTTTGGTTTCAGGAGTGTAGTAGTGGACCCAAGTTTCGTCAACGGCTATGAATTGATGCAAAAATTCGCTTGGATTACGCTTATACAACTTCAAATTGGCGGTAGAAATGTTTTTTCGAATCAATTTTTGGTCGACATTTTCAAGAAAAACACAGAGGCGTCTTGTTCAGTGTGCTCTCAAATCTAAACTAACATGGCGATCGGGCTGAAACTATAGCTACAAGCTATCTAAGGATGGTACTACAGAACGCCACCTCAAGGTAGGCCTAGTGGCGCCATCTCTTGGTCAGGCCGAAAACTTATCAATCCACCCTCGTATACTGCAAGGACTATAATTCCAGGTATGCATATGATTTCTTGATTACTTACTGAGTATTCTTTGCTGAGTACCCTCTACAAGGGTTGTAATTCAAGGTAAGCGCAGGATTTCTTGATTACGTACTGAGTATTTAATTCATGGAACTATAATTTATTCATAAAGTATTTCTTAAAAATGTTAACAATGTGTCAGCTACCTTGACGTTAAAAGTACTCAATTAAAATTACGTTAAGCTTATAATTATATATTGTTCCTGGTACTAATCGACAGTATGGATGGTCATCATCGCAAGCCATTTTTCTTTCAACGGCGCTGTCTAGTACTAAATACATTTATAAGGGATATATTTTTTATAATTGTAGAAACGAGAAAATTAAATTCTTTAATTTCTGAATAAACATCGTATTTTAAACTTTGATAGCTAAATAAATGTTTAAATTGTTTGCCAAAAACAAGCTCATGTGATTTGGTATATAAAAATCGTCAAGCCATTAAAAACAAGTAAAAATATTTACTTTTTCCTCAACACTTGATTACTTTGTTTAGATATTAAACTAACTTTTACTATATTTAATTTGTTTCGGCAATTAACTCAAAATATGCGTTCACAAGTTGTTGAAACATTTTATGAGCAAATTAATATTCATTGTTAATCAACAATTAAGTTGATTTTAAAAGCCGACGCAGCCACGATCGCTCAGCTGGCTAATATAATGAATATGACGGTAATAAAAAAGTACAAAATCAATATGCTATATAAGAAAAAAACAAAAACAACAAGTTTTCTACAGCAGCTGTATAAATATTTTAATTTGGCTTTTATTTGGCTCGTAAATAAAATTTAAAAATGAATTCAAAATGAATTAGTTACGACTTGCTGATCAGGGATTTGGGCCAGAGTTTGTAGCTCAAGTTGCTTAGACATACTTTGCTCATTCTAGTCAAAACAATTAACGCTTAATTTATCATAATTAAGCATTGTGGCCAGGGAGCCAACAAAAACTATTCCAACAACTCCAACTATTAATACACAATGATAACAATGCCCAATTATCGTTCAATTCGTTCAATTGCAGCGGCAACAGCAGCAGCAGGAACAACAGCCCCAACATCTGTACAAATATCGCCAGGTTTTGGATCTGCCGGCAGTCCCTCAGCCAACAACGGCTCAGCAGCAGCAGCGGCCGCCGCTGCCGCAGCCGCAGCTGCTGCAGCTTTGGGCGCGGGCGCAGGAGGAGCTGCCGGTGCAAACAGCACGCTCGGCGCTTTGATGTCACAGCACCGCCTACTGGAATTCTCGCGCTTTGGCGGCCTCCGTGGCTATGACATAGCCCAGCATATGCTGACGCAGCAGGGCGCTGTCTCCAAGCTATTGGGTAAGTAACTAGCAACAGGCTCCAATGGACAATTGGAAAAGTAAACAATATGTTTTGAGTAATATGTCAAATGGGGTTTTTTTCATTGAAGCGGAAAAGCTCAAAGCATTGTTGGAGGAAGTCTATGTATAGTATAGGTAGACTATAGATGAAACGCTTACGGGCCTAAAGGTGGGCCTACTGTACACACTTACACTGAAAATAAATTTTATATAATAGAAAAGAAAAGAAAGCCATGCCGATTTTAATCTTTTTATAAATTGATGAGCTCTAAGCGTAAATTTGGACCGAGGCTTGGTCTAGGGCTTTTGGATAGTGTGGGCGCTTATGATCCAATAGAGTTCAGTTTTAGGAGCATTTATGAAGAAACTTCTGAACCAAGATATAAGAATAAAACAATACGAAAAATTGTATTCGAATACGTTCTTGGGTGCTTCCAAAATTGAATTTTTAGCTGTCACCATCTACTCATATTTTACTTAATCAGTTTTAGCGTAGCTGTACACCTTTCGAAGGAAATTATCGGCAACCTATTATAAAATAAATTTTTTATATGTACTATGGTATTTAAGCGGAACAGGAATCATATAAAAATTCCCTTTAAGTTGCGTACGCTATTTTATAAGTTAATTCAAGAAAAAAAATATTTATCAATATATATCTAACTTGAAATTGGCACGTATAAGATCTGGAAATATCCAAGAATTCTTAAAAAATTATTTCATTATTCGTTTTAATTCCACTCAAAAAGTATTTTCAAAAAATTTTGAGTTTTATATGCTTACACTTTTCGACCTATTTAGCTAATTCGTTTTAATTCTCTTCGTTTTGCTGAAATTGGGAGCACCAAACATTCGGTTTGAAAACGAATTCGCATAAAATGTTTGACTTAGTTTTCCGGAGCACGGCCGCATGCTTCAAAACTAACTTTTTCTTTAATAGTTCCCCGGCTACAGTTGGAAGTACATTAAGGAACTAGCCTTATATACTCTACCATCGACTCATTATTGCGCCTTATATTTACGTGCTTTGAAAAATACATAACAAACGATTACTTTCATGTGCCTAAGATTAACGTAACGATTGGTCTTTCTATGATCCATGAAAAACAAAAGATTTGGAGTCTGTTCGTAGTTTCAAGACAGTTGCAAAAATATAACATTTTGTGTCGTGACCAAGTTTATGTCAGTTGTATTCTTTTATAGACTAAACATTTTTGTGCGTTTTGATCAAAATTAGCACACTATTTTGTGTAGCAACTATAGAAAAATTTAACCAGCACTGCAATATTTTCTACGCGAACAAAGTCGCTCAATTATTTGCGTCACATTATAAAAGTTCTATCCCTGTACTCAACTCCTTAAATTGGAATTATAATAAATCTAATTTTTCTGACTGACTATTCCCAAAGTCGCCACTGGGCAGAGCATGGGGATCTCTAATAATAACTGTACGAAGAGAACATTATAAATATTTGTATCCTGAAGTATTTTTCCAAATAAAATTAAAATTTAGATCGAATCAAAATTCTCAAAAAAAGAAGAAGATTTTTAAAATCCCAATTCGATATGATTTGAATCTCCACTTGGTAATGCAGGGTAAATGTAGACCAATTCTTGGCCTTATTATGGGTTCATCGCTGTGTTCCCTTTTGTGATATCTCCAGCTAAACAGGCTGGATAGGCGATCAACAATTAGAAAACTGCGATAAAAATTTAGAAAGAACATAAAAAAACATTTTTATATATTTTATTTTTAGAATGTATAAACAAGAATCTCGAAAAATTTTGTTGTTAAATCCGTAAATTCACCATAGAATTCGCCAATGACTTGATAAGGTTCACCAAGTAGGCTTAACAATCGAACTCCGATTTCGATATGTCAAACTTATTCCATACAGCGTTCTTGGATAAGTTTCTAAATATTCCTAAGATCCACCCAACCTCAATCTCACTGGCTGCGATACACTTCTTCTCAAAGTTTTTATGATTACCTATTAAAGAGTTTTAACAGTTCGGTGTAGCCATTATTTCCTTATCATCAACAAATCTACAGTACAAGGATTTTAGGATTCTCACTCATTGCTCCGATATTTATTAAAGTTAGTAGCTATTTTTTAAAGTCATCTAGTTTAATTCTTCTAGTTTTCTCTTAAGGCTTTCTTATTTTTTTAGCTGCTCAAATTCCAAAAATGAAAAAAAAAATTCGAATTCTTCATAAATTTAATTTAAATTGAATCGATGAACTTATTTACTCAACTAAAATTTAAATATACAGCCCTGGAAAATGAACACGAATAAGATATTCGGTATATTTGAATAAAATATTCGATTTCGATTTTATTTCAAATTCAGCTTTCCCACAAATCTTTTACAGAAATAATTTTTGAAATATCTTTAGTTTCTATTTAAGTGTATATGAATAATTGTTATGATATTTTACGATATGAATTATGTGAAAAAAGCTGTGGCAATGAAAATATAGAAATTTATTAAAAACAAGGAAAATATGAGAAGTTATATATAACACAAAATGTGAAATAGGCAAAAACGAATAATCTTCTTAGTAATACAAAAAATCATTATTTATTCAAAAAAATATTGGTGCAGGTAAATTCTGCAGCAAAGTATAGGGTGGCACATCTGAGAGTTTGATTGTTTATTGAATTTTATTCGTATATTGTCCAATAAATTTGAGCAAATATATAATATATGCCAAAGTATATCGCTCAAATGGTCCGCGGCTGGCTCTATAGACCTGAATGCGAACATCGTAATTTTCGATAGCTATATCATTGACGAAATACCGACCAACTGGCAATTCCTGATCAAGTAAACGTGGACTTCAATTGTTACGTTAACTGAATTTTATGAAAAATCGATGCAACGATGGCGACTCATCGGTACTGTCATCAACTATGTTTTTAGCTTTACGTGAAAAATATTTTGATAATCCGCCTGTACCAATTTTATGCGTTGTTCGGTGGTTAAAAGATCCATGACTAAAATAAAGTAGTTTTGAACTTTTCATATTATATATTGAAAAGCATCTACTTTGAACGAATATGTTCCGAATTATCAGTGCTTAATAATCAAAACCAACAGATAGCCCACCCTATATACTAAAATTTTCGGCAAAGTAATATTTTACTGTCAAAGACCTAGTTTCAAGCAAGACTTTTGAACGTAAGATCTTATTATCTCTCCATTGCTCGGCTTAAATGATTTATAAATAGTGTGATTTCCAAATTATAACGCTTTGTTGACGAATTTATTTTCAAGTGTACCAACTCGTACCATTTATCACGCTTGTATGCGGATAATAAGCACTTTGTCTTACGATTTGTTTGCCAATTTTAATGATAAACATGTTATTATCCTTGTTGTTGCCACACCACATTCCCCGGCTCGGGGTGTCTGGGTCCACATATTACTATACTATATATGTGAGTAATTTGGCCACTTAAAATTGCATAAGTAAACGCCTTGGTATATGAGGTCGCTGCTGGCATTGGCTGCGCATTGCAGGCTCATTAATCAAAACGCGTCGTGGCAACCCGCTTAGGGTTCCCTGAAAGCCAGATGCACGGGTACAAGTACTAAAGCTGAGGGAGAGTGTAAAGTGTAGTAAAAACTGTGTGCGTGCTCCTTGCGGGGGGTTGTTGTTGTTGTTGGCCGATTGTTGATAAAGCTATTAAGTGACCAGCGATAAGAGCTCGCAATGAGTTGCATTTGGAAGAAGGAAGCACATAGTTGAATTGTTCAACGGAAGTTTCTTTTGACGTTTAGTTTTGGCCATAATTCATGAAGCAATGCAACCGATTCACTGATTCGTCATTTCCGATCATCTTTTTTTATAGGTTCACTGCGACCACCTGGTCTAATTGGTGGCTCCAAGCCAAAAGTAGCAACGCCAACAGTCGTCTCCAAGATCGAGCAATACAAGCGCGAGAATCCAACGATTTTTGCATGGGAGATACGTGAACGTTTAATCTCTGAAGGTGAGTAAGTGTAAAGAGCTAACTATGTCGAGAAACTCATCTCTACACTGAGCAAACGAAGCGGCTATGCTATACAAGGTAGTGGCCAAAAATATATTCTTGATTCAGCTTTAACTTTAACCGCTAAGCTAAGGGGCCGTACCCAAACTAATTGATCCAATTTTTAACACATTTTAACACTACCCCATCGATGACCAACCCAAGTATATCCGAAGAGACCTCGGTCCACCACTCCTTAGTCCTAGCAATTGTAAACAAAAAATTGTGGACCCAATATATACAATATATTATTGACTACGTGACTTAAACATAGATCCCTCACCCCGGTCGAGTGACCAAGACCCCGCACCATCCCTCCCCCTGAACGGCTCACGAAATTTACGTACGGTCTCTAATGTTCATCTCAAAATATCAAACTGAAGTCAGAAGACTCAATAGCATACGACCTTTCTCTCAGTGCATAGTTATGAAAATGGCGAAACGTTAATCTTAATATGTACGATTGACGGCTAATCCGCTTTGAGGTGCTTTTGATTGATCGTCGGCCGCCATCTCTTTGAGCTTATACATCTATGTGAAAGTGAAGCAGCTACTGCCCTACGGCGTTTAAATCAACTCATCCCATCTCATCTCATCTCTGCCGCGTTTTGCTAATTTACTTCCCAATCATTTTGCAGGTGTCTGCACAAATGCCACCGCTCCATCGGTTTCCTCCATAAATCGCATACTGCGCAATCGTGCCGCCGAACGTGTGGCCAGTGAATTTGCGCGAACTGCTGCCTATGGCTTGTATCCACCACCGCCTCATCCCTACGGCAGCTTTACCTGGCATCCGGCGGCCGCAGCAGCAGCGGCAGCAGGTAATATGCCAGGTGGAACGTCAGTGCCACCGCCGCCATCAGCTCACTTTTGGTCTGTGGCGGCGCCCACATTGGCCAACCTGCCGCCCAGTGCTGGCGCTGCCTCTGCACCCAGTGGTTTAAGTTCGTCGAATTTGCTGAGCAGCTCGGGAGGAGCTGTAACAACAAATCGCGCCATTTCACCGGGTTCTGGCAGCCATGATACCTTAGAGTCAGCAGATGAGAATCGTCATATTGACTCCGATTACTTGGACGATGATGATGAGCCAAAGTTTCGACGCAATCGCACGACATTTAGTCCAGAGCAGCTGGAAGAGCTGGAAAAGGAGTTTGACAAAAGTCATTATCCGTGCGTGAGCACGCGTGAGCGTTTGTCTAGTCGCACCAGTCTCAGTGAAGCGCGCGTGCAGGTAATTAAGTGGAAGCTGCTCAACTCTCTGTGCCTCTATCTTAAACTTTCCCAAACTTTGCGCTTTGTCTTTAACAGGTTTGGTTCTCAAATCGTCGCGCCAAATGGCGGCGTCATCAGCGCATGAATCTTTTAAAGCGTCAACGCTCCAGTCCTACCACGGCCCTGCCTTCTAGTAATACCCTACATTCCCAGCAGTCCAATGATGCACAGACCAGCTTAGGCACTACGACGGCTACCAGTTCACCTACGCCTAGCACGCACAGCAATGCCTCCGCCTCTACAGCTTCTCATCAGCCGGGTTCTATGTGCGCGGATCTTTCACCCATGACGCCTAGTCAGGCACAAACGGCTGGCATGCTGCATTCTGCGCTGCATCCTTTACATGGCCTGCCGCCGGGCGCGCATCATCATCATCATCCGCATCATCATTTGCCTGCACATCCAGCTGCGCTGCAGTTGCTCAGTCACTATCACCAGCAGCAGCAACAACAACAACAACAGCAGCAGCAGCAACAGCACTCACCCAACACGGCAAGTGGTGGCAGCCCCACAGCCAGTGGCGCTGCTCTGTCCATGGGTGGCGAGCGCAGCGCCTTTCGCAGTCTGGTAGGATCACCCTCAGCAGCTGCCTTTGCCTTGGGTCTGGCGCGTCAATATGCTGTGGCTGCCTCGCTCACCGTAGCCGAGGAACAACGTAGTCGACTGCATTATGCTGAGAGCGGTGCTGCAGCGGCAGCTAATGCGCCTACCGTGACCGTGGATAACTCCTCATCAGACTCGGATGAAGAGATTAATGTACATGATGACTCCGATGCTGAAATTGAGTCGCCGGCGGCTAAGGTGGGACGTCTGTCATCCGATGCAACGACAACGCTGCAGCTTCTAAAGCATGACCGTTAGTTTGGGCGTAGCACGGCCAGCCGGATGAGGGGCGTGCGCGGGTGAGCACCACATCGTTGTCGGCAACGTCTAATTGAAAACTTGAGTTGTGCGCGCGTTTGTGATTGACAAGATGTCGCAGTGAACGAACAAGCAAAGAGCGCGCAGTAAGTCGAGCTTGAGAGAGCGGAGCGACGGTTCATGGGCGGCGTTTGTAGGGTGCGCTGCAAAGAGGGCGGGCATTGCAGTAATCCGAGACGCGATAGAGTTGTATAGACAAACAAGCGAGTGGGATTGAGAGGGAGCGACAGAGTTGGGGGGGAGGAAAAACACAAATCGAAAACCAAAGTTAAAATGCTGCTCACCTACTTAGCAGCCGCGTTGTTTTCCGCAACAACAACAACAATAATAACAATAACAACAGCAGCAACAGTAACAACTACAACATTAATAACAACCATAACTTGTAAAAAAAAATGAAACAGGCAAATTTCGGAGCACCGAAGTTTTTTATACTCTAGCAGAGGTATTTACTTTTATTAAAGGAGAAAGACTTAAAGTATTCTAAATTTTTGGCGACCCAAATATTTTTTTATATCTTAATTCTAATCCTAACTAGGGACATTTTATTAATCTTATAAAGCTTTTAACATTTGCGAATTTTTTAGTCACTTTTCAGTACAGCATTTTAAAAAATTAAATAAATGACTTGTTACTCGCATAGAGTTTTTCGTGCTCATTTTTAAAATTATTTTTCAATAAACAATAAATATTCGCCGTGGAGAGAAAATTCAGGCTTTGGAATATCAATTACTAGCCCCTTAATTACAAGTTCAGTTTTTATCACGATGTTACGACACTAATTGCACCAGGCTCCTGAGAAAATTCCGGACTCGAGAAGAATTTTTGCCTTTCCCACACCCCTCTCATCAGGCCTGGGTACCCAAATTTATAAAAAATTAAATCAAAACCCTTCAAAAATTATTTTTATTATATATAGCCCCTTTATTACTATTTAGTTTAGCTTTTATTATGACAGTACGACAATAATTACACTAGACTCCTGAGAAGATTCTGGGCCGGAAGGAATTTTCGCCTGTCCCACATCAGGCCTGGTCACCCAAATTTATAAAAAATTAAATCAAAACCCTTCAAAAATTATTTTTTTTAGTTTGATTTTTGAACAGATATATTTAATCTTTTGAATTTGGAGCCTTTAGCTAGAGATATTTAAAAAACAAAATTTGAGAGTTTTGTTCGGATAAATGTTCCTATAGAGCTATTTAGTGAATTTTGCACACGGCAAAAATAATCGCATGTTTTTGCTCATTTTTTCAAAAGATACTTTGGATGCGATTTTGGGAAGACCATAAAAAGTTGTTCAAAGTTAAGTTAAAACGAAGGTACTTATAAAGATTTTAGTTTTTATAATTGAGGCCTATTCTTAAAAAATACGTTTATGTCTTTTTTTGACGAAAAAAAAAGAACGAAAACAAGTTTTCTGGTAGCTAGATCCACTTTTCTTAGCTGGAAAATATTTTAGTTTTAACACATTCAAAAGCTTGGTGACCTTTTTATTCGGGGGGTATGGAATCCGAAACAGGTAACTACCATCCAATTTTAAGCAACTCCTTTGCAATTCTGTAGACGACTTTGAAACTGAGTTTTAGGAACTTAAGTGGTGGAAAGCATGCGGCTAATATAATATTTTTAAACTGATATTTATTATGCTCCATTTGGATTTCACTTTCGATACCGCCTTGACGATCTAACAATTCGGCTTGTCGTTACAATTACACTTTTCGAAAAATATTTACAGTGGGCTTTGTAAAGAATTGCACAAATATAACTTTATCGCTAAATTGAATTGTTTAACCGATAAGTCGTAATCGGAATCAAAATCCAAAACTGAACAAAACCAGTATTGCAGCTTAAGGCCCATACGTAGCATGCAAAAATTTCGCACGGAAAGACAAAAATTCATATAAAAAATAGTGGGAAAAATAGTGGGATTTGTTTATAAATAAAGTTTTGTCCTGCGAATTTTTTGCATGCTGCGTATGGGCCTTAAATAATAAAGCTTAAATATATGAATTTTCGATATATGGTGAATTTTTGGGGTTAAAAAAATTTAAAAAAATTCCTACAGCAGCTGTTACAGTTAAGGCTTATATTATTATTTGCTCAAAAAAATTATTTTTTAAACGTTTATAAAAGTACGGTCATATCAAAAAATGAGTTCCTATCCATACTCTGTGTTCGTAATTGCACAAGTACAGTCTAGCTAGAATTTTAGATTCGTTTCTTAAAAAAAATGAGTAAAAAAAATTTTTCAATCATCTCTATATCGCCTCAAAGTTATAAATAATCAACTCTACCAACCCTCTATAAAACCACATATAACCTCTGCAAGAGTATAACAACAACTTGGACATTGATACAATAGGCGGCATTTGTGTGTGTGGACATGCTTAAAGATTAAATTGAAATTGTAACTAATATGGATCTTACTATATGCAGGCGCTTGGCTTGTCAGCCTGCTCCCACTTTTTGTATCTTTTTTTTCTCAATTTTTTTCATTTTTTTCACACATTTCCATTGCACAGTAGAGATACTTATAAAGTTACGTATACGTAATAATTTTATTTATTCATTTTATACATTGGCAGTTATCAAGTTTAATGATTGCCGTCTGGCTTACCTCATCACCGTTTAAGGCTATAGCATATGCAATATATCTCCTATAGAATTTAGTACTTAATAAATTTGTAACTTTAATCTTTATGTCGTACGTATGTTTATAAATAATTAAATAAATAAATAAGTGCAAACTGATAAACTGAGTGAAATCGTGTAAGATATTAAATGCTTGGGAAGTATGTGCATCAAACTAATTTAATTATATTAAATTACTATTATAATAATGTTAATTATGTGAATTTAAATTAAAAACAACAAAATACTAGAAAAAAAAACATGAAAATAATAAAATGTGCAAAATTACAAGAAACTGGACAGTGTTTTAAAATTGTTTTTGGAATATTAAATATTTTTCACGTTCCTCATCTTTAAATAACAGGTAAAAAAACATTTATGTTTGTAAACTTTGTCAGGCATAAAGGCAAGAATACCCAAGTAACGACGCGTTGTGAGCCAACTTAACATAAAGGCAAAAAGGTAAAAATGCTTGACAACGATTAGATCTTTATTACTGTCATATAGAAGCATTAAATAAAGATACGAGGTGTGTTCAAAAAGTAATGTAACTTAAGCAATTTCGCGGGCAACGTATTTTCGATTATCGATTTTTTTTTGTTTTGTTGTGTTGGTACACTCTTCCCGAACATCTGTACCAAATTTGAAGTGAATGTCATTTTTTGTTTGGTTGTGAGAGGCTTAAAGGTTATAAGTGTTTTGCGTGCTTAAAAATACTTAAAAATACTTTCAGCTTCGTAGATATTTCCACTTTTTATAACTTGTTCTTGGGCAAGAATACCCTATTTTTATTTGTTAAGAATCTGGGGAAGGCAAAAATGCCGCCTTTTTATTTGTAAGTTGATGCTAGACACTTTGCTCTTTTGCCATTAAGCAACTTTACCCCACAAGGTGAGCTCTATCAAAATTTATAAGTTAGTCAATCTTCCTTGCTTCATTGTTGAACTCGAGAAATTTTTGATGAGCTTGAGTTTGCTGAATCTGAATCAGAGGTGGCTGTTGTTACCAAGAAGGTCTTGCCGGCAAACTCAACATATTAGCCATATTTCTACTATTCTTTAAGATTATAATTGGAAATCAACTGATGTACTTTCAAAGTGGTTACATGTTGAATGTGTCCAGACAACACTGGTAGGGCCTTGTTTTTGATATCCAAAACCTCTGCATTGAATTCTACTACTCTTGGGCGAATTATATATATTATATATTTTACGAACAAAGAGTATACTAAGTTTGTGCAATATAATAACACACAGATAGTATGATCTAGAATTTCAGATTAGATGCCTGAACCATTCGGATGTTTCTAGGCCTTGCAGGGGCGGCGTGAGGTGGGGGTGTGACACCCCCCAAACATCCATCAGTTGGCAACTCTCGTATATTTCACGCAATATTCGAGAAAAAAAAATTCAGAATCGATTATTTGTCGGTAATTTGTTAAATGGAGTCGGCATTTTGAGGCTCATCTTTTATTTTATTTAATTTAAATTTAAATAATTCAAACTTTAGATTAGATGCCTGAAGATATTTCGAAATCTCTAGGCTTTGTCAAGTTCTGTACCCAATTCAATCAAAATCAATTGATTGTGTCATATATTCTCCATAGGAAAGATCGGTAAAAAAAAAAACATTATAAATATGTATATCGAAACCAAATTTGGGATTCGGAAAATTTTTGGAGTTCCCCAGCGCTGTATCAAAGTCGATTAAAATTGATTGATTATTATTTTATAATTTATAAAAATATCTTTACCAAATTTGGCCAAAAAAATATGTTTTGAAGTTCTTAAGCAATACTATATACCTGATTTGGTATCCTAAAGTTATCCCTACCTGTTTTTAAAGCAATTTTTTCAACTCATTTTACTTCATTGAAAGCAAGCCCGATATCACCAGCAATTTTCCAGATCTTTTCATAGCTTCAATATATTTCAAACATTAGGATATTAATTATTATATTATTTTTATTTTTTTTGCCTCAATCATGTGCCAATTTTTTTTTAAGTCAGATTTCTTCCACTGTTTTAGAGTATGCAGAGTCATTCGAATTTTTCTGTCGTCTGGAAGGTCATTATAATATGTATATATTCCTCTTACCTTAAATCTTAGACGGCAAAACTTTTTTCCAAGTTTGAAGTCACATGCAAAATTTTTCCTGACGGTTTTGATATTTCTCTTTTTTTTGACGTATTTCAGAAATTTTATTTGTCAGAACTATTATTTAGTTAAATACTAATTAAGGAAATTGACCTGTTGAGCTGCGTCAAAACTGGAACGAAATCATCTTTGACCTTAAATATCTGGAGACAGGGTCATGATACTTATTGGTACTTTTAAAATTCATCTTAAAATTTCAAAACCATTATTCATGTCAAGTTTGAACTTATCTTTCAATTCGGAAAAGTTATGCTTATTTGTCCCTTTTCGATGACTGTTTACTATGGCGAAAATGCGAGATGTCATCACAAAAATAAGCATAACTTCTACAGTTCTACGAGTTACACTCTTTTTATTTTGCGACTTTTTCAGCGAATTTCCACGCATAAAAATGACATTCACACTTCAAAAGTGGTAGATCACTTTTCAATTTTAAATTTAAAATTAAAAATGATAAAAAATTAAAAAAAAATTTTTTTTTTTAATTCCAATTAATTTTTTAAATTTAATATTTTATCTGTCATGGTAAAAAAAATTCGCGTCAATATCTTGATTCGTTTAGAAGATATATATCAAAAAATAGTCCAAAAATGAAACACCCGATATTCAGTTATCGATAACTCGATAAATAATCGGAATTTTGCTATAAAAGTGGACGTGGTTACTAATGGCTAGCAGCTCTACCAACTGTGTAAAAATCATCAAAATCGAAGAAGGTCGCCAAAAAAGTGGCCCGCTTCACTTATTTTCGCCGATATATTATATTATTTTTAGCATTGCTTAAAAGAGACGCGTTAAAAAATACTTAAGGAACACCATAAAAAAAAATTTTGGAAATGTTTGTTAAAAAAGTAATTTTTTTGGAAACTTCGATTGAATAAACAATTGAATTAAAAAATATTCATTGGTTTAGTTAAAATTAAAATTTTATTTGAAAACGGAATCTTTCGAAAACAATTTTTTACCTATGAATGAAGCAGCATCATGAATCTTTAAAAATAGTTGGCAACAGTTTTCGTTACCTTATTTAGAAGAAATTTAATAATTGTATCTTTAGAATTTTAACCTTTTTTTTTACAAATTAGATGAGGCATACGACAATATATCTTATATATTATATTTCTAAGAAAAACAAAGCGTTAAAATACATAAGCAACCTAAAAATGAAATGTTAAAAAAATTAATTGTCACAGCTTCATTTTAAAAAGTTATTGCGTCTAGTAGTTCCTACCTTTTAATAAATGGTAGGTAATTTTCAGACCCACTTAAAAACACGAAAGCTAGCGACTGGTTCATGTTCAACTAGTTTTGTTCTACAACAATTTGGACTGTTTGTTTTTGCAGCTAATTAGCTCACGATCTCGATCTCAAAGATACGCTCTACTAAATGCTAACAAATAAAATTTATCTGTCAGTTATTCACGCCAGCAATACAAACAAAGAAGACTCGATTATATTTATATAATTGTATGTATGTATTTGTATATAAATATGCTTGGGGTTAAACCAAACAAGACATCAAGATATTTGGAAGCATAAATAAACATTTAACACTCAAAAGCTTCTTAAAAACATAATTAAATATTAATTTAATCAATATTCATTGTGTTGTACGTAGCTGAGGGAAGAAAATAAACAAAATTCAAAATCAAACTCAAATGAAATCGAATTTCGATTTTAAATCACCTACAAAATAGCAACAAAAAGAAACGCGCATAGAAATCACTTTAATTTTAAGCGTAATGGCCAATATGTCCAAATCTTGTAGATAACATCGACATTTTAATTATAACCAAATGAAGCCGCGCGCGCACATGGCAGCGACATGAGAATGGAGACGATAATGGTGGTAAAGTTGTTGGCCGGCTCCTACACTCTCTGCCCTCCGAACCAAACCAGGCCCAAAAGCCAAAGTGACCGATTAAAAATGCAGAGTCAACTAAGCACATAAATCAATGTAAATTATGGTGTTAACAAAAGGCGAGCTGGGTGCGCAGCTTTGGCGACTGGATCGCTGAGTTTTTAGGCCGGGATTGCTTAGCCTACCAGAGTATCCAGAGTGAGTTGCTGGGGAAGATTTAAATGAGTCGAGCGCGTATGTTGTGCATTTGCATCTGATAAGAACGTAGAGCGGCTTAACCGTGTCGATCGATACTTGAGATTCCCAAACGCTGATCAGCTCGGATCAGTTGCTCGCTCGGTTTGCTCCGTGCTCGTATCGGAGGTGATTTGGTCAACGCGCGCGCGCGCCCATTCACACAAATTCAATTTGCTTGAGTTTTATGGGCAGAGCTGCCCATGGACTGGACTTTATTCTAATTTAGTGGCGGCTGTGCTGCCATAGACATTCCTTTAATAAATTTAAATCACCTTCTATTGAAAATATTTTCACCTCTGGCCCATAAATTATGCATTATACGATATTTACACGGTCTGTCAGACGCTTGTTTGCCTGGTTTGGTCTTTTTTTTTTGGAACTTGTTATAGGTATCACTGCATACATCTGTGTTGCAGGCGTTATGTACGTCAGCTGAACTTCTTGCAGACACTGTACATCAACGTTCTGACAAAGTGGCGCTCTCCTGAGCGCCATATAATGGCAGTCAAACATTTTTACGATCGTGCCAGGACTTAAACTTCTCTCTGCTCGGCAACATTGTTGGACTTTTATGGCCCGGCCTGCTTGAAACCGATGAACTTTACCAAGGCCCTAGCGCCGCCCAGCGGCTCATCGCGGCTGCAGTTTGTCTTGTTGGCCTCTGGCCGGTGATAAATCTGTTGGCACAACTCCGGCACAGCATTTCCATCTCATAGTTTTAAATGGATCATAAACGCGCAAAATCACAAAACGCGCAATAAGCCAAGTTAGTTAGGTTTGCTAATATGACAACATTGTTGCTGATGGTGGGACGGTGGCCATTGGCCAAAACGAACACAAGTTTATATTTTTTTATGTTTAGCAACTATAAAATAATACAAATAGCTTGGACTTCATAGTTCTGGCTGAGAGCCACTTGTGCGTGGACTCCTTAAAGCTGTCACTAGACGTCATTAATCACTGCAACTTGCTGGAAGTTGTCCAACCATTGCATACTGATCGGGAAAACATTTCCTTTGCGGTAGACTATAATTTGAAATAGTACAAATGGAGCTTTGAATTTTGGCTGCTACTACTTACATTCTTGACTCCCCTAAGTGGAGCATAGAGCCAGCTTCAATAATTAATAATAGATCAATCCCTCAGCATTGAAGAGTTCTTAAAAAGCACGAAGTCTATTCGGGGAGTAAGCCCATCAAATAGTACAAATGAAGCCTTGCATTTTGGCTGCTACTACTTATAATCTTAACTCCCCTAAGTGGAGCATAGCGCCTGCTTCAATAATTAATAATAGATCAATCC